>UELU01084721.1:0-12599 GCA_900490025.1 Megastigmus dorsalis
AGCATATTACTGATATCAATTGATATCAAACGATATTACAAACATTTACTACAATATTTATATTTGAAAAAGAATACAATTAATAAATCTTGCGAAGATAACGATAAATTATGTCCGCATTTGAAGGTTATGTTCGAGCGGGTTGTCGCGACCGCGTTCACGTATTCCTTAAGGTGGTACGAAATTTTAGCACACAGTCTAGTAAAATGCTTAGCTAATACACCGGTAAGAAAAACTACCATACTTTTTAGCAAAATTTCTTACCGATTTCAGTACAAATTGATATATATGTAATAAAATTTACTAAGTTTACTAATACATATTATTCTAATGCGTTTGTAATTAGTATAAATGTAGAATTTTACTGTACTGTTTAATAAAATTTACGACCATTACTTATTAGATTTTAGTATCTCGATTATGATTATAGGCTACATGAATAATAAAAATTGTTAAAGAAATAACAAAAAGGCCGCTTTTCAGAGTCTGTCCCACCATTACTTACCAAGTCTGGTAATTTTTCTAAGACAATTTCTCTCCGTGTAATTTCAATACTAAATTTGAATTTTCAATACAAATTTTTGTAATGTAACTTAACAATCCGCGCATGCTTGGACAATTAATATATTAACTTTATGCATTGACAAGAGTCAGAAGAAACTTCATAAGAGCAAGAGCTGAAATAATATATAATTCTTAAAAACTTAAAACGCTACCGACAGAAGCATTGCAAAGAAAAAAGCGAGAAGACGCTAAAACCCCCAATCTGTTTATCATAAAGTCACGGCAAGAGCCGCATAATGTATATACCAGGAAGCCTATTACCTCGGACACTCGCGATGACAAGGATTCCTCACGCGTACGTACGTGCGCGTGCACCTTTTTTTGTTGCATAGAGTGAGACGAGCTTTTTTACAAGGAATATCGCACTTTTCTAATTGATGATTGGTTTGATAGAATAAAAAAGAAGAGCCTTACCTCGCTGGTGACATTGCAGTCAAGGTCGAATGGGGATTCTTTTCGTGTATATATATATATATATATAGCTGGAAGGAAGGAAAAGAAAATAGTTTTGTTAAAATAAATAGATGCGGAGTCGCGTGTATTTTTTTTCAGGCTAAATATAAATTTTACGTGAGACTTGCAAATTCGAGCTTTAGATTATTCATCTTGAATGCTGGGAAATATTTCCTTGGATGATATCATACGTGACGAAGGAAAGCGTCAGTATAATATAGTTTTTTGATTTCGATAAATATTCTTGTAAAATAATATATATATATATATATATATGCGTAATTAATATTTACTATTTAATTCAAGGAATGTTTTTTGAACATTTTTCTTTTTATCACTCCTCGATATCGTGGATAAAGGAAGTAATAATTTATACGTGCGAGTATTTATATATAATTTAAATATATACTATTGATAGAAAATATTTATACTTATACGAACAATAATATTTTCTTTAATGATAAATGCCAAGTAAAATCTCTCTTAATAATAATTCGTTTAAGCACATGCATAAAAATGTATATCTGTAAAGCTGTAACGCATTAATTAATAGTTTCTAATGAATTTCAATTGCCACTCGATAAATACTGCAGCCTACAATCATCACGAACAATAAGTAGTAAAAGTAGTAAAAAGAAGTCGTACACCAAACGAAGCCTAAAAGAATCGGTTGCTTTCATAGTTACGGTCTGCTGGGCGCCAGTGGTTGCGGCAAAACGACGCTGCTGTCCTGCATAGTGGGCCGTCGCCGACTGAACTCCGGTGAGATCTGGGTGTTGGGAGGTAGACCCGGCTCCAAGGGTTCAGGTGTGCCCGGGCCCAGGGTCGGCTACATGCCCCAAGAGATCGCGCTCTACGGCGAGTTCTCCATACGCGAGACCTTCATCTTCTTCGGCTGGTGCGCGGGCATGAGCACCGAACAGGTGGAAGAAAAGCTTGAATTCTTACTCAAGGTGATGAACTACTTTATTTGAATAATGAGTATATATATATATATATATGTATGGATTATTTGGGCTAGTTGCAAAGGTGTACCTGCTTAAGGACGTGAGAGACACATTTAGACTAATGTCGTGAGATTATTTTATGTAATACTATTTTATGCAGGACTGTTATGTTGTGTACGTAAACATTTCGAAAACCATCAGCCAATCCTTGGATTTGCGAAAAAACATTTTTTTGAACTTTTTCAGTTCCTGCAACTGCCATCGGAGAACCGCTTCGTGAAGAATTTGTCGGGTGGACAGCAGCGCAGAGTTTCGCTGGCTGCCTCTCTCCTCGCCGATCCGGAGCTGCTGATCCTGGACGAGCCAACGGTCGGCGTCGACCCAGTGCTCCGGCAGAGTATTTGGGACCACCTGGTGCAGATCACGAAGGATAACAAGACGACGATCATCATCACAACGCACTACATCGAGGAGACGCGACAGGCAGGCATAATCGGACTGATGCGCAGTGGTCGCTTTCTTGCCGAGGAGTCGCCCCGAAAGCTAATGGAGATGCACAGGCTCGACACCCTCGAGGACGTCTTCCTCAAGCTCAGTCGCAAACAGAACATGGGCTTAAGGAGGAGGAGCAGCATCCTCAGTAGCGTCACCGGTGTACCGCCTGAGCCTGTAATTTCACATTTGCGCATTTGCTTTTTTCCAAATGCTTTTTACAATCATGTACTTTCATATATATAAGAAGAATCGTTAATATTGAAATAGTCAAACTACAATTTATCAGCAACAGATATTTATTGTCGAAGTAACATAAAAAGTTAAGTAGCGAAATCTTTGATGTGCTTATTAAGATCGGATGCGTGGTTATAAATATAAAAATCATGTCGAACTAAAATTTTATTAATACAGATCTGACATCATTATTTTGATAGTTTTTCTTGGTACTACCTTAATGATAATCAAGAGAGAATGTCAATTCATGTTTTGGATTGAAAATACATAATTTAAAAAGCTCATTAACGATGAATGAAAATATGAAATAACAATATAAGTAATATTACAATATTATTTTTAGGACGCAGATGAGGAGATGAGTGGAGAATTCGGTGACAATGTTAGCATATCTAGTCGAAGAAGAAGCATAGCTGTGACGTCCGACGATGATGTAAATAAATGAAATTCCTTTTTAACTAATCATTTTTCTAAAGTTCACAACTTATACTAATTGATTCTCTTCATTTGTAACTTTCACTTTTAGCCGTTGGATCTTCCTCCGGAAGAAGAAGGATCCAATAAATGGCAGATGCTGAATCCACAACACATGAAAGCTTTAATTTGGAAGAATTTTCTATGGATGTGGAGAAATGTTGGGTAAGTGAAAACAAATCATAGATACCATCAATTAAAGCCAACCTTGAAATTAATTAATTATTACCAATAAAAATACGTGTTCCATTAAATTTTGACTTTTATCGACGAAAAATGTTGTAATTATTATAAACCTCCTTTCTCTTTCAGAATAATGCTGTTCATAATCGGCTTACCGGTAGTTCAAATAATTTTGTTCTGCATATCGATCGGAAAAGATCCAACTGGCCTGCGACTGGCCATCGTCAACAACGAGCTGAACTCAAGCGCCGAGCCTTGCATACCAACGATGGGCTGTGACTCCGGGATGTTGAGCTGTCGATTTCTCCAGCAACTGGAAAAACGACAAGTTATATATTTGCCTTATGATACGGACCAAGAGGCGAGACACGCGGTGACCAAGGGTTGGGCTTGGGGTGCCATAACGTTCCCCGCAAACTACTCAGCAGCGCTGATGGAGAGGATCAACAGTGGAAGAGATGCTGATGAGTGGAGCGTCATGTATGCGGATATGGATGTTGTCATGGACATGTCGAGTGAGTAACAAAATTCTCTAACGATTGAATTCATCTTCATAAAAGCTATGAGTACAAGTTAAAACTAATGCTATACATTTTTTAATTTAGATCAACAAATTGGCCAGTTACTTCAACGAGATCTCTACTATTCGTTCCAAGAATTTTCTAAAAACTTAACAAGATCATGTAATTACAGCGAAAAGTTAACTGACATTCCTGTATCGGTAAGTCATTCTTTTTATTCTAAAATTCTCTTCTTAACTGTTTATAATGTCTTCTTACTAAATTATTTCCTCTCTTTTAGTTCCGCGAACCTATATATGGACCACTAGAGCCTAATTTCACGGATTTCGCTGCACCAGGAATAATCCTAACGTAAGTCCAACATCCAATTATCCTAAATTAGTAATTACCCATTAAGGCCTGAACGGAATCTTTTTTTGTACTTTTTTCAACGGCTTTATTTGGTATAAAATCGAACTTGAAAAAATCAAGGTAAACCATTTCTGATGTAAAATTATCTGAACTTTCGATTTATGCATTCAGAATTTAAAAAAAATGCGTATTACTAAAGTTATATTTGTTTATTTAACAAAAAACGC
The DNA here is from genome assembly GCA_900490025.1 of Megastigmus dorsalis. NCBI lineage: Eukaryota > Metazoa > Arthropoda > Insecta > Hymenoptera > Megastigmidae > Megastigmus > Megastigmus dorsalis. Next base: position 4,450 of record UELU01084721.1, read on the forward strand.
GACCTTTCGAGTAAACAATTTTTATCATTTGGTTTTTTGTATCGAAATCGTCGGTGTATTTCTGTGGTTCGAGTATTTTTGCGTCCATAGACCCCAACCTTTAAAGCTTCGTCGGAATTTTTCAATTTCATTCATTACAGGCCGAGATATTGTACTTCAAATGTTGGAATAATGTCAAATACCTAAAACACCTAATATTTCGACTTTTTGCAGTATACGAGTTAACAAAAAATTTTGCAATAAATCTCAGTAATTTCTCTGTAAAGCTTATCTTTTAAGCTGTAATTTCATTTTTTAGTCGTCTATGTACAATTTTTTTAAGGGGATGCCGGAGTCGCCTGTTTTACCGACATTAGGTTTTTCAAACTTTTCTCTTTAACAAATTAACCAATTCACTTGAAACTTTTGGAGATGATAGAATGATCATAAATAGAACGCGCTCAGCCCAGAAATTTCCGAAAACTAAAATAATATAGAAGCTAGAGAAGAAAATACCAAATTTTTACTGATTTCAATTCAATCCAAGAGATGGCATGATTCTGACTTTGCAATTATATTTCAAATTAAAAATATTATATTCACACAATTTATTGGTAATTTCAGGGCTGAGCGCGCTTCAATTATGATCATTCTATCATCTCCTAAAAGTTCAAGTCAATTGGTTAATTTGTTAAAGAGAAAAGTTTGAAAAACCTTGTGGGTATTTCGATGCAGTAAGGGCGGGAAATTTAAATTTTTAGTGACTCCGACGTCCCCTTAAGTCGAGATTTCGCAGTTTGAAGAACAAACTCACGTATTTTCATGCTTTTCACCAACATGAGAATTTACAGGTTCGTAGTTTAAGCTTATAAGATATTCAAACTGCGATATCTTGGTTTAAAAAATCGTACAGAGTCGCCTAAAAAATAAAATTAAAGTTCAAAATCCAAGCTTTCTAAATTAATTAATGGGAGTCGTAGCAAAACTTTACATGAACAACACAATTTGGAATTACTGAATTTTATATTACTTTCACCTTAAGTTGATATATCTTGGCTTCTAATGAACGAAATTTAAACATACAGACAATTCAAAAATTACTCTAACTACAGAAATCCACCGATATCAATGCAAAAATACAAAATGAAAAAAATTTATCACTTGCAAATTCGTATTTTTTTGTTAAATAAACAAATATAACTTTATTAATACACATTTTTTTGAAATTCTGATTGCATAAATCGAAAGTTTAAACAATTTTACATCGGAAATGGTTTGTCTCGATTTTTTTGAAGTTCGATTTTATACCAAATAAAGCCGTTGAAAAAAGGAAAAAAAATGTCCGTTCAGGCCTTAATGGATTAATAGAATTTCTTATAATTGAGAACTTGCAAATTCCAGAATTATTTTCTTCCTGTCAGTTGCATTAACATCCGGCGCCATGTTGTTAGAGAGAAACGAGGGCTTACTCGAAAGAAGTTTGGTCGTTGGTAATTCATAATTATTTTACTTTTTAATCTTTCGAATTTAAAATAGGAGTTGATAATTACTCCATCGATGAATTGCAAAAATTAGGTGTCACCGGTCCCGAAGTTCTTTTCGGCCAAGTAGTTACGCAATTCATGGTGATGAGCGGTCAAACAGTGATGGTTCTTGTCGTGTCTTTTGCTGTATTCAAAATCACATGCGAGGGTGATGTCGCTTGGGTCACTGTGCTTACGATTCTCACTGGCTTATGCGGAATGTGCTTCGGTAAATACTTTGTTTTTTATTTCTTGTGCAAATATTTTTTTAAGATGAATAAAGGATTTAAAACTTTTATGCTATGAAGTGAGTGTCGATTTTGAAAAATACAAATTCGTGTATATTGCACATTTTATAATGATATTTATTTTAGACGTACGCGAGGTATATAATAATTAAAAATTAAAAGTGTAAATACTCTGTGACGTTTGTCTCGCTTCTGGAATCAGAGTTTTAGAAGAAGCCGATCTATTATTTATTATAATTCCTTAATATTCAAAACTGGATAACATAGTCATCTCGGATGTCCACAGGTTTCGTAGTGGCCTGCTCATGTGAAAATGAGCGGAGCGCAACATACATGGCCATGGGCTCCTTCTTGCCGATCGTCATGTTGTGCGGCATAATCTGGCCGATCGAAGGAATGCATCCGGTTATGAAGTATATTAGTTTTCTCTTACCATTGACCAAAAGTACCGAGTCCTTCCGAGCAATGCTTGCTCGCGGCTGGACAATGTCCGAACCGACGGTCTACGAGGGTTTTATCGCCACATTCGTCTGGATCATCGTCTTCCTGACAATCGCCATACTCCTTCTCAAGTTCAAGAAGGGCTGAGGGGAAACTTTGCTCTTTTCTTCAATGGAACTTCGCGAAGCGTTTTTTTTTTATTATTTTTATTGACTTGACGTTGATTTAGATTTTTTACGGATTTGAAGAAGACTATCCAAGATCTTGTATGAGGTGGGCGAATGAATGCGGATTGCCTGAGAAATTGTCTTTTGGAATTTGGCAAGTAGTATGTAAACAGTTCGTTGGAAGAACTGGTGATGGTATTCAAAATCTGTTGTGCCGTCCTGTAGTGTGAAATGTATATATTTTCGAATTTCCGTTTTATTTAAAAAAAATGTTTTTTAAGATGATTTTATCTCAGTGAAGGCAAAAGAATCAAGTAGTAAAATGTAATCAAATTATCCTCAAAGTAGGGAATGGTATAATGAGAAAATTAATTAACATTATAATAATTTTGTATGTTTAGCAAAATTATTATCATTGTTTAATTTGATTGGCTATTTTAAGCAATATATTATATAAGGTTACGGCTTCTTATTTGGTTTTATATGCGTGGTAGATCATTCTTTAATCATCTTGACATTCTTTTAGGGTAAATAATCCTGTATTTGTTAGGTGTTTATGTCATAATGTTTCAAGCGATCCGGTTCAGAAAAATGTGGCATTACTACAATAATAGGCATAAGTAAATTCTGTTTACAAAAATTTTATTAGTAGATAAAAAAAAAATGAAAATAATTATGATAGACATTGATGCAAAATTGAATCGTGAAAAAATCAAAGACAAAAGACTTCGTACTTATAGAGCAATTGAATATTTTTTATGCTCATAGACTTTTTTTACTTGGTTCATTTTCTCACTGCTGTATAATTTAGTAAAGAAAAATTGCATTACTTTTATCTAAACTATAGGTGACATTGTTTTTACATATAATTTATTACATTTTAAAATAATGCTGCTTTTCTGCAGAAAAGTTGTTAAATAGCTGGAAAATAATCAAAAATTATCGTCGCATTTTTAGTACAACACGAGGTTTTTTGCACTGAAAAATGTATTACACTCAAATAAGCACTTTGTTTGATACCACCTGTTACAACATTTATTTCAATCAACTAGTTTTTATTTGTTTAAAAAAAAATTAATAAAAAAAACTTACTTCAGAACTACTAAATATTCATCAGGTTACAATACCTTGTAATTATGGAGAGTATTCAAACAAATATTTATTTGTAATCGGTATATTTTTATTTAGTACATTAAATACATCGATTTCCTACAGAATGCTGCGTATGTGTATCCTATTTATTCAATTGTCATTCCTTTGATCATTCAGTTTGAATTTTTATTCTTGCAATGAAAGTTAATGATGCACTTTAGATAATAGCTTGTACAGTATAATATTAAGTGTAAAAATATACCAAAAGAGGATGAATGGAGGAAAACAATTTACTACGAAAATCCTTTGAATTATATCTACATTTTCATATGTTTGTATAACTCATTGGGAATGTTTTCTTAAGTTCCGGATTTTACAGTGACGTGTTTTTTCCTTATTTTAAAATTTAAGTTTAAGGTTTTTTATTAGAGGAAATAATTATTGCGATATTTTTCATTAATAGAATTTTTCGTATAATTTTTCAAGGCAGGTCAATAGTTTTTATAAGTGAATAGAGTTAGATCAGTATTTATCATAGTAAGTTTTTTGTACAGCCTCATATACTTTTATCATGGAGACTTAGATAGCTTTTAATAAAGCGACAAGAAAAATAATAAAATGTTCTACTTTATTTTTATCCTGCGACAAACAAAGCTTAAAACAGGTAAAAAACTATTTTTCTCTTGATATTAGAGTTAAAGATAGATTTTTATTATTTTCTAAAATGTTGTAATTACAATGATTTTAAAAAAAAAATTGTATGAATATTATTGGTTATAAAATTTGCAATACTAAATTACATCATAGATAGAATAACAATTTATTTATTGCAGATTGTCGTGCAAAATTGTCACCAAAGACAATAAAACGGCATTTTATGTTAAAAGTAATTATTTAAAATCACATGAAATGGATAAAATATAATACATTGTCATACTCTTCTACAATTTTTATTATTTAAATGGCACAAACCTTGTTAGTTTAACCCTAATGATAAGTGCGTAAAGAACTTCATATAGCATTAAAATAAAATAAAAAATCATCAGAATGTCGTTGAAATTGTGTATATTTATTACGTTTATTACAATAATATCTGCAGCATCCAAATGGGGCGGTGAGTCCATATTTGTAAATTTATTTTTAAATTTTTCTACTATATTCTGAATTAATTAGTATTAGATAAAAATTGTAGTAAAGTAAACTCGTACTTTATTTTTACAAATTTATAATTATGCTAATAATGAATTTTTTGTATTGTAGTTAAAGAATGCAGCGTAGATGCAGACTGCAAAAACTGCCAACACCCTCATATAGCAACATGTTACTCTGCTATGTACTGTGGTTGCAACGCATCTTAATGCAATAATCTAATAATCTATTGTATAATTTAAAAAAAATCGAATTTCACGACTTTGAAATGAGTGTGCAAAATAAAATCGATGTTTTGATGCATTAAGAAAAAATAGTATGTTTTTTATTTCGGTATCTTTTTTTTTGAATAGCTGCAATATGCTGTTACATTATACAACTATTCCTTACTACTTATTCACAATAAGTTTTTAAACATACGAATACTATAGCTTTTAGATATTAAAACGTGTCAGTAATGCTAAATTTAAATCAAAACTGAATAGTGAAGATCAAATCAACATTATTTCATTACGAGATTCTGAATCTAAACAGATATTGAATTTCAGCGTGACTGTGCGAAAGGCGAAGAGTAATGTAACTTCTGACGTACGTTCGTCTATATTTTTGAAAAATCTGTTCGACCATCAAAAGCGCCGCGGTCAATTTCGGAACGAGGAAAATATATCGATCCATGGATAACCAAAAATCTTTTTCTATCTTACCATAACTCGGAATACGTAAATAGATATCCTGACGTAACTCAAATACCGACCGTACTCAATTCTTTCCTTTCTGAATATTATATAATCCACCCAGCGTTGAGACACACAAAAATAATACCTGGCCGCTCCGAAAATCTGTGTGTACTTTAGAATTATAAAACATGGCGCCGAACCTTCGAGATACCTGCCATGCAATAAAACCCAACCGTTAGTTACCCTAACACACAAAAGGCAAACGATTATCGAGACGCCCGCCTTGCAAACGACTGATTCAACACATAATATCGCCTAATGAGTTTGGAAAAACTTCGCGCTTATCCCAACCAGATGCGGGAACCATTTAAAGTACTTTACCTATTATTAAAACTTACGAAGATTAACACATTATCAACAATCATGCAATCGTTCTCATTTCTGATATTTAGAATTTTATTCACTGATGATTTACTTTCAATTGTTTTCCTTTTTGTATCAGACTCATTATTTGACTTCAGACCTTAAACTTGATCAATTTAAGTTTATAAATGTTATTGCCATTTCTATATTAAATATTGAGCTAGATCTTCAATATTTCTTTTTCAACACCAAACTACGACAATAGTATATTATGACACTGGTGTGGAAGGTGATTATTTACCGAATGAGACGTTTTCACACGAGCGAAGCGAGTGAAAAATGTTGAGTGCGGTTAATAATCACCTTACACACGAGGTCTCATACGATATTTTATCGCACAAGACCAGAAAAAAAGCGGCGAAGGTGCGATTTTTATGTTAGAGTGCGATAAACATTTTTTCTGTATGTGTGATTTTGTAATATCATAGCGTTTAGAATATTAATACAAAACCGAAGCAATATTAATACGACAAATAATACCAATAGTATATAAATATTTAGCCATTTAGAATAAGTTTTTAATGTACTGATTGTATTTTGCGTTCCACTAATATAGATTATATTCTATTTTTATGTTTTAACATGCGATAATATTATTAAGTATTCTACACATGTCTACGACGTAATTCAACAAATAATATCTTTTCCTTTTCTTATACTTAAGTTAAATTTAAAATAAACTCATCTTTAGCATATTATCATATTATATAATGTAATGCGTGTAAGAGAAACGTTATAATTTTAATATCGTCAATTGTAAAATAATCGATTTAAATCTTTTCACAATTAATATCTATTTAATGGATGTTAAACAATTAAATATCCACAGCTATTTTTATGCTTATGTTTGTGTCGTATTATATTTCCACTTTAAGAATTCTTGCTAAATAGTTCATTCTCTTTCTGCAAAAATAATAATATCGATTATATTACAACTCACGAATGCGTAAATAACAATCAAGAATCATGTTAATCGAAAATTAATACAAAATCCGAACTCCAAATAATTCGTAAAAAGGACATCCTCGCGACATCTATTAACAGTGGATAGAACTTCTCTTGGATTCCACCCCCGCACTCCACTCCTCTAAGATTTGGGTCAGCGAATCATTACTCATGTATTAGGAAGACCGCCCAGAAAAATATTGGAAATCCTGCCCTTCTTCCGGTTCAACGAATTGGACTCTTCGCCCCCACACGCCGCGCCGCTCGGACCTTCATTCATCCTCCAAATCAAAGGAGGAGCCATTGTCTTAAAATATCACTCTCTTCAGCGACCAGACGCGCCAGCAACACATCAGCATAGAACTTCAGTCACTTCAACATCCACCCCATTAGAACTTCTCATCACACAGCAACAAACAACTTAGAATTTCACACGACGTAATAAAAAGTGCGAATAAAGTGTAAAAGTTGAAAATATATATATTTCTTTTCTCTGCACCGACAACAACTACAAGGAGTAAGTCCAAATTTTCAATATCTCATCTGTCCTTTTATTTCACACTCTCACACACAACCCATACTCTCTCCGCCTTAAACATTCTTGAATTAGATTCAAGACTCAATTAACGTTGAGATCGCTGGATTTATTCAAGCATATTCTGACCTTCGTTCAGGGGCAAATTGCTCGCTGGGCGAATAAAGAATACACTCCGATCTTCGTTCAGGGGCAAATTGCTCGCTTGGCGAATAAGGAAACACACACACACACACACACACACACACACACACACACATCACCCAAACACACCATTCTCCAGTTAAAACTAAAATTACGATTGTTAAGTATCCCTAGCTATTGGACGAAAGTCCAGACTAAAAAAATTTAACATTTGTGCGTCGCCTCTCGACGTCACAGTGACATAACAATGTTTTCTAAAATACTGTGGATTATTAAAAACATTAATAGTGTTACGTCCCGAAACGTACACAGAGAAAAAAATTCAATTGTATCAACAATAGCATTGATAACTTAACAAGCATGCCATTATTTTAACAAAATTATAGTCAAGTCAACTTTTTGTTAGTTGATTCAACAACGTATAGTCAAGTCAATGAATGAATAGTTGATTTTACAACGAGTTCGTGGTTAAAATGCATCAAACTCGATTTACGTTCAATTCAACAGTGTGGCCTTTGAAATAACTGCGACTATGTTCAGACAGCTCTCGTTTTTTTTTTAAGTAAACAAAATTGTACATGTCGTAATAAGAATATTTTTTATTTAATTTACATATGATTACATGTTGAACCAACAATCGAAAATTTTAATTTGACAGAAATATCGCCATTCTATGACTTGAAATATTTTCTTTGTGGCCATAGCATAAACTTTCCCATTTACGAGATTCCGCGTGCTTGTCGTAACAGTGTATCAATTATATTATTTTGCTCGGCGATGAACGCTTGTGTACATACATACTATATATAAATAACATGTGAAACAGG
>UELU01084752.1:0-10992 GCA_900490025.1 Megastigmus dorsalis
CCGGCGGGGAAGTGCTAGGAGGGCCTCCCCACTCCGTCCGCCTTGCCGCTATAGCTCTACGCTGATTGGCCCGCTTGACTGATTTTCAATCGACGATTACTCAGTAATTATTGGTCGCATCGAAAAATTTCTTAGTAATTTTTTGCTTAGAATTTTGCGCTCTATCCGATTCCGTAGAGTGTGATATTCTGTTTATTAACAGCCTGTATAGGCGCGCGGCGAGCCGTCTGAGGCTTCGTCTGCATTGACTTATACTTGCCAACGGAGCGCTAGCGCGCGCCTTGATAAAGTTGAAGAAGTTCATTTTTATCTTTTGGAAAAGTGTAAAGTTATGAAATCAATGTTTATAAAGTATTGTAAGGTTCTCTTATTTATATATATATATTAATAAGGACTGAGGAAAAGGTAAGGATATGGAGAAAATAATGAAATATTATGTTTATTTATAAGAAATAATATGAATTATTTATTTAGAATAAAGTTCATACCTATTTACTTGTCGTTAGTGGTACAAGTATAAATTACAGTTTGAAACTATACAACTTATATTTTTAAATTGGGCACGCAGAGTCTACAGTCGATAACTCAATTTCCTAGTTGTTCAAGTGTATGTTAGATGTCGCTCTATTTCGACCATTGTAGGTGCGAGGCACTAACCACGCCGTCAGAGTGGGGGAAACCCAACGAGTGAGAGAGGGAGAGAGAGAGAGTAAAGATGCGTGAGAGAAGCGAGCGGCCATGTTGGCCACCAGTCAGTCGTGCTCGAGCTGCAACAGCGAGCACATGTACTCCGTTAACTAAATCTAAAAAAGATTATTTTTTAGATTTTCACCATGTTTCTTTCCTTCCACCTTGACCACCTCCTGCCTAGGGCATAGTAGGTTGCCCGAGAGGATCATCACCAGCGATAAAACCTACATTGGTGACCATTGTGATCCCGACGTGATTATCCAACCGCACCGGAGGTTCTTGGAATCGGCGTCGCCGTGGAAATAAGTGAAGTCTCAACAGACAAAGATCATCAGCGCGTGTACAGCACGCATTCGCCCAGATCTTCGTGCAGCATCATCGCGTATACAGCACGCAGTCGTCGAGAACTTCGTCTTAACATTCAACGTGCATACAGCACGCAGTCACCGAGACCGTCGAAGCAACGTTAGCGTGCGTACACCACGCAGTCACCGTGATCAGCCCAGCAACGCATTTCAACTTCGGCATCAGCGAGGATTCAACAGCGGAGGCAACATCTACAATTGCGCAACAAGTACTCAGTGCCGGTGTATAGCGAGCGAATTCTGTAATTCCGCGAATTACCTTTGTCGCTGAACGAGCCGCCATTTTGTTTTTTACTGAGTTTCAAAATAACCGTGAAAACACGCGGCTTCCGCGAATTACGTTATAGGTGAATTCCAACCGCCATTTTTAATTTGAAAATTTCGATTTCCGAGAAACGTGTGACCGTTACGAATTTATGAAAAATTCGAATTTACGTAATTTTTGTTTTTCTTGGAAATTGTGCGCAGTTCCATCAGTTATTAAAAAACCTTTTAGTTAAGAGTGTTCGAAATTATTTATTTATTTATTTATTTATTTAACCAGAGTAAATACATTACATTACAAAAAGGTAATCCAGCAGAGGAAAGCAAATTCCTGTTCACTGGTCCGGCATACAAATACTTAAAAACTAAAAAAAAACTAAAAGGCTAACTCTTTGGTAAGTGAATTAAAACTATCTCCGTTTAAACAAAAAATATTGTGTAAAACACTTACAGACCTGAACCTACTTAAAATCTAAATCTTAAGACTAGAACAAGAAGACAATTTTGTCATAACATTTCATATATATTTTCAATTTTTAACATTATTTATATTTTTATTCAATAATTAATTTAATTATCAACCAAAATAAAAAAATGGCAATTTTAATTAGAAATTTATACTATTTCAATTTCAATTCCTATCAACCATTTTTCCTAATCCACTCTATTAGCTTATTACAAGACAATTTTTTATCTATATCTAAAGTTTTAAGCTCGTTTGGCAATATATTAAAGAACTTTATATCTTTAACTATACAGCTTTTTCCACTTACAGTTTTATACATTTTTGGCAATTGTATTGCTTTGTTTCTAGTTTTACTACTTGACTTAATATAAATATCTTTAAGGATATTATATTCTTTTTTAATACTTTGCAATGCAAAGAGATGCTCAAGATTCAGCGGAATTTTTTGTTCAAATTTGTTTTTGGATATTATTTTTAATACTTTATTTTAAACCTTTTCAAGCAATGGTAAGTTATTTTTATAAGCTCCACCCCAGGCTAGTATTCCATAACTTATAACACTGTGAAATAGCACATAATAAATCATTTTCATGGTTTCAGCCTGCATAATTTTATCTAATTTATAAAAGACAAAAATGAAATATTTTGTTCTTTTAATTATACAGGGCGTTCCGATATTGAACGTAAATAAGGGGACTACGAGATGGAGGAGGAAATTCTAAGACATACGTAACTTTTCCCTTTTTCGATTAAACGCATAAATTTTGAGTTATAGACAATTGAAAATTTAGAAAATCAGCCAATCAGCTCGCGACGCCGTTACCGCGCCGGCGACAAGGGAGAGAGTGGGCGGAGCTTCCGCGCTACGACAGAAGTAACGTGCAACGGGAAAGAGAGCGCGCCTAACCTTCCCTGTTCTATTCGCTTAGCTGAAAACATAGTCGTTCACTGTTTTGATACGCAAGTCCGTCGTCTGCGTCTTCTCACACGTAACATGCGTGAGGCGAGCTTGTTTGGTCGCGTATTCTGTAAAAGTATGTGTCTTTGAGGCGTCTCAGCGTATCGATACACAATTCGCAAATACAAAATGGCGTGCAAATATCTATTCGTACAAGGATTTGATGTTTTTTATTTTAATAATTATAATCTAGACATAAACATTAAAACAATGTTAAATCAAAATAAATTCACTAAATGAGTTTGGTTCTTTAGCAAAACTACTTATTTTCTTCAAAAATCCATGTTCTTGAAACGATTTCTGATTAAGAAAATGCAACTGCTTATTATTATTTAATGAATAAATAATAAGTAATTACTAAGAAAAATATTAATTGCTGAGAAATAAATAAATCAAATATAAAAAACTGTTTCTCAACTAGCTGCGCGTTATCGTATAAGAGTGCGAATATCCGATTCATTCCAAGAGACGGGAAAGGGGCGGAAAAATGGGATTAATTATGGTAATTTATTCATAAATAGGAACAATTAATATTTGCAATAAGATTAATGAATTTATCATGCTGTTAATCGGCCTCGGGCTTGTTTTTCGATATCAGAAGTGCTCGAAAAAAAAAAAAATCTACAAGAGATTAATTTTTGTTACATTGCACACACATTCCTACATGCATGAAGAATAAGTTTGAAAAATTACAGCCGATAAGCCGTGTCTAAATTTAAATAATACAAGATTGAGTTGCGATACTGTTCAGTCAAGGAAACATTGTACACAGATTCTCTGATGCATTAATAATAAGTTCTAAAAATTACCATCTTTGAATAGCCGCCAAATTTACATAATGCAAATTTAAATGCATTTTTTCATTCTATGCATCGTCCTCGGGCTTGTTTTTCGATATCTTCTCGTAATAAAAAACCTACAAGAGATTAACTTTTGAAACATTGCTGTTTTTTGAGAAGTGCCGATCTTGGCTCTGACAAGTGCCGTTGATTCCTGGACGTCAGAGAATTTGTGTACAATGTTTCATAGACTGAACACTTTTCGATTTTTTTTAAGAGCATTTGAATTATCGCAAATCAATCCAAATTTAGACACGGCTTATCGGCTGTAAGCTTTCGTACTTATTCTTCATACATGTAGGAATGTCTGTACAATGTTACAAAAATTAATCTCTTGGAGATTTCTTTTTTCGAGCACTTCTGATATCGAAAAAGAAGCCCGAGGCCAATTAACAGCATGATAAATTCATTAATCTTATTGCAAATATTAATTGTTCCTATTTATGAATAAATTACCATAATTAATCCCATTTTTCCGCCCCTTTCCCTTCTCTTGGAATGAATCGGATATTCACACTCTTATACGATAACGCGCAGTTAGTTGAGAAACAGTTTTTTATATTTGATCTATTTATTTCTCAGCAATTAATATTTTTCTTAGTAATTACTTATTATTTATTCATTAAATAATAATAAGCAGTTGCATTTTCTTAATCAGAAATCGTTTCAAGAACATGGATTTTTGAAGAAAATAAGTAGTTTTGCTATAGAACCAAACTCATTTAGTGAATTTATTTTGATTTAACATTGTTTTAATGTTTATGTCTAGATAATATTTATTAAAATAGAAAACATCAAATCCTTGTACGAATAGATATTCGCACGCCATTTTGTATTTACGAATTGTGTATCGATACGCTGAGACGCCTCAAAGACACATACTTGTACAGGATACGTGTGAGAAGACGCAGACGACGGACTTGCGTATCAAAACAGTAAACGACTGTTTTCAGCTAAGCGAATAGAACAGGGAAGGTTAGGCGCGCTCTCTTTCCCATTGCACGTTGCTTCTGCCGTAGCGCGGAAGCCCCGCCCACTCTCTCCCCTGTCGCCGGCACGGTAACGGCGGCGCAAGCTGATTGGCTAATTTGCTAAATTTTCAATTGTCTATAATTCAAAATTTATACGTGTAATCGAAAGACGGAAAAGTTACGTATGTCTTAGAATTTTCTCCTCTATCTCGTAGTACCCTTATTTACCTTCAATATCGAAACGCGCTGTATAATTAATATGCTCATCCCATTTTAGATTATAGTCAAAAATAACTCCAAGATATTTACATTTTTCTACTCTTTTTAGTTTTTCATTATTTATAGTTACATTAAACTATTTAGGAACACTATCACAGTAATTGCCAAAAGTAATATTTACTGATTTGTTTATATTTAATGTTAATTTGTTAAGTGCTAACCATATTAAGACCTCATTTGTATATTCATTCATTATTTTTTCTACTTCATTCCACGTTTTTCCTGATGATACAATAGCTGTATCATCCGCATAGGATATAATTGAGTTATCGGTCATAATGCCGTAATTAGATACAAGATACACGTAATTAAATACATAATAATTAGTTTTTTTTTAATTTAAGGTGTTTCAAATATATTACCAAACTAAAAAATTATAAAATTTCTATTATTAAATTCAAAAATTTTTCTTTTAATTTTTAATTATAAATATTTAGTCAACCTCTTACGTACCGCTTATACGCATTTTTAACAACCGACACCGATTCTCACGTACTCTCATAACCTCCGATAGGTTAGATCGTACAGGTTTCTCGCAACGTATCGTAATTCATTTTTAGCGCGCCGCGCGGTACCTGAAATTGCTCATCGTGACCTGTTCAAGCATTTCACACCAAACGTAACACACATGCGAGTGTGCCGTTAAAGTTTGCGCTCATCTGTGGCCTTGAACAGGATCAATTCAGTGCGAATAATTACGCGTGCGCACTCCAATTCAAGGATATTGAAACATTGTGATACGCCTGCGTGCGTGCAACCATAAATTCCGTACGCCTGTAACTTTGATTGGATTCGAACTAGGCGCTGCAAAGAAGGCAAACTCGGTTTACTCATCGTTAGATCAACATGAGTAATCCAGATAACGACGCACCGAATCCCCCCAATCGCGGTCAGATTGATTCTACGCTCTGGCGGAACCCTACGCTCTGGTACACACGAGTCGAGGCAAGCCTTCGTACCGCTCGTATTACTGATCCCCAGACCAAGGTGGACACCGTAATCGCGGCATTAGGCTACTCGGTTATCGCAACCGTCAAGGATATCATTAATAATCCTGACGCTGAGGATAAATACTACGCGATTAAAAACCGTATCATTAAAATATTTTCCACATCAGTCGAAAGTCGTCTACGTCAACTTTTAAAAGGTTAGGTAGACACAAACGGCAAGCCCTCTCAGACTCTTTGTCGACTCCGCAATCTCAGTGGTGGGAAATGCGATGATTCCGTGGTTCGCTCGATCTTTATAGATCATCTTCCCGAGCAATGCAAAGCGATTTTGGTATCTTCCAAGATAGAAGATCTCCAATCGCTCGCCGAATTAGTTGATCAAATTGTCGAAATTTTTAGCGCGAACCCCTTATACACGGTTGCTGCTAACAGAAAAACGCGAAACGGTACCTCTAGTGACCGACCGGATCCGACATCTCGCTTTTAACCACACCGAAAAACTCAACGGTCTACCCACATCAACACATTGTTCCTATCAACACATTCGGCTTGGAGCGCTGTACCCTAAACCTGGGTCTTCGCCGACCAATCGAGTGGACCTTTTGCTTGGCGGACGTTTCTGTCTCCATCATAGGCGTGGATCTTCTCACGCACTACGGTCTCGTGGTTGACCTTTATAAACGTAGTCTCGTCGATTCAATTACTAGTCTCAACGTTTCTGGGATATCTAAAACTCCTACCAACCTAGCTGTCAACATTGTCGACCCTAGCAGCAAATATGCTCACATCCTAGCGCCATTTCCCCAAGTAATCGGTACAGCTCAACCTGCTCCACTAGTATCACGTGGCATTGAGCACCATATACTTACCTCTGGTCCACCAGTGGCCGAGCGCGCTAGACGCCTCAACCCTGAAAAACTCAAGGTCGCTAAGGCTGAATTCAAGCGCCTGGTTGATACCGGTATGTGTAGACCTTCAGACAGCCCCTGGGCTAGTCCAATTCATCTCGTTCTTAAGAAAAACGGAGAATGGCGCGTATGCGGTGATTACCGCAGGTTAAACAGCATCACTGTTCCTGACAGATATCCTGTCCCTCATTTGCAAGATTTTCCCAACTTGTTACACGGAAAAACTATTTTTTCCTCATTAGATCTCTTCAGGGCTTACCAAAAAATTCCGGTAGTTCCTGAAGACATTCCAAAGACGGCCGTGATAACCCCGTTCGGTCTCTTTGAATACTGCGTTATGACCTTCGGACTTAGGACCGCCGGACAAACGTTCCAACGTTATATAAACCTCTTGGTAATTTGGATTTCGTTTTCACGTACTCAGATGATATTCTTATCGCGTCGTCATAACCAGAGGAGCACGAAAAACACCTGTCCGTTGTACTAGATCGACTTCGCGAATTTCATCTGACACTCAATGTCGAAAAATGTGTATTTGGAGTTCCCAAACTCGTCTTCTTAGGTCATCGAATCAACCGTGAAGGTTTCGGACCTACTACCGAGAAAGTCGAAGCGATCAATAACTTGCCCAAGCCCGCTACCATTGAAGAATTAAAGAAGCCGAAACCGCATTTATCAAATGCAAACAGGACTTAGCCAATGTATCCATAATGGCACACCCTTCCAGTTCGATGGAAATTCGCCTAGTCCCTGACGCTTCTGACACTGCAATGGGTGTAGCTTTAGAACAGTTAAGTAACGACTCATGGCAGCATGACTCAACTGAAATATAGTACTTACGACCGTGAGTTAACCGCGATTTTCGAAGCTGTACGACACTTTCACCATTACTTAGAAGGTGTAGATTTTCGAATATTAACAGATCGCAAACCTCTAATGTACGTTTCCGCGCAAAACTCAGACAAAGTTTCTCCCAGGCAAGTACGCCAGCTCTCTTAGATCGCGCAATTATCAAAAAATATGATATCTCGCCGGAAAAGAGAATGTAGTTGCAGATTCGTTATCGCGCATCGAAGCAATCCGCTTTCCCACTCAATTTAAAATCACAGAATTGGCAGCTGAGCAGTCAAACGACTCAGAATTACAGGAAATCCTCAAAGATCCCGACTCCCAGCTTTCGCTAAAAAGGCTAACCTGGGGACCAGAGCATACTCCTATATGCTGCAGCATTCTATAAGATTCTCTACGACCTTACATTCCCAAGGTTATGCGAGATCGTGTTTTTAATTTATTCCATTCACCCTCTCACCCAAGTTCGAAGGTAACTGATCGACTGACCAGTCAAAGGTACGTGTGGCCCAACATGCATCGTGATATTGCACGTGCATGCAAAAATTGCGTCGAGTGTCAAAGCGAAAAAATTACACGTCATGTAAAATTTTCTCCAGCGCAAATCGTTGCCCCAGACGGGCGTTTCACCCACGTGCATATAGATCTAGTCAGCCCTCTCCCTGAAAGCGAAGGTTTTTCATACTGCTTAACTATTATTGGTCGTTTTTTGCGTTGGCTCGAGGCCATTCCTCTCAAAGAAACCTCCGCGCCAACTGTAGCTCGTGCTTTTTACGATGTCTGGGTGTCTCGCTGCGGAGCACCGAAATCATTACGTCCTGATCAGGGTACACAATTCGAATCCCAAGTTTGCACTGCTCTATTGTCATTAATTGGTTGCCAGAGATTACACACTACAGCGTACCACCCTGCCGTAAATGGACCAGTAGAGCGTTGGCACAGAGACCTGAAGGCAGCCGTCATGTGTCACTCAAAAGGTTGGTCCAAGGTTTTGTCTACGGTTCTTCTTGGATCGCGCACTCGCACCGCATAGACACAAACGCGTTTCCTGCAGATTTCGTCTACGGCTCTTCCTTGAGGATCTCAGGCAAATTCTTTCTTTCAGGCGACTTGGAATCCAACCGACAATATTTTTTGGAGGACTTCAGCGAATATGAAGGAAATCCGTCCCGTTCCAGTCTCTCAGAAATATAAGAAAAGAAAATTCTTCTACAAAGATTTAACTTCTTGCGCGCACGTTTTAATGCTCACAAAGGCGGTTAAAAAACCCCTAGAAAGGCCCTACACTGGCCTCTACAAAATTATCGAGCGCACGTCCGATCTCGTATATGTAATTGAAATTAACGGAGAACCGCGTAGCGTTTCCGTCGAACGATTAAAACCGGCGTATTTTTTGGACGAAAACCTAGAAGCGCAAGAAGAAAACCCAGCTGGATCCAGTAACGAACGGCCCGCAATTAAAACGTACTCACGAAAAAAGTGACCTTTACTCCCTTACCAAAAATTAGTTAAGACAGAGCGACCAAACAGAGTTCCTATAGTTTTAGTACGTTTATTCTTAAGCTAATGTAATTCTTAGACATAGTCCTAATGACAGTATTACAGATTGTAACTGCCGATCTCCACGCGCGCAACAGATCTCAAAATTATTGTAAAACTTCGCACTATACCAAACGCATAGATTAGGTATGAATGCCGCGATTTTTGTAACTCACCGAGTGTGAAAAACATACGATACCCGCCATTGTTATTCACGCTAGTTGTACCTGAAAATTTTTCTACCAAAATTTTTCCTCTTAGGGAGGGAGTGTGTAAGTGCGAGGCACTAACCATGTCGTCAGAGTGGGTGAAACCCAACGAGTGTGTGTGAGAGAGAGAGAGAGAGAGAGAGAGAGAGAGAGAGAGAGAGAGAGTGAAGACGCGCGAGAGAAGCAAGCGGCCATGTTGGCCACCAGTCAGTAATGTTCGAGCTGCAACAGCGAGCACATGTATTCCATTGAACCAAATATAATAAAGAATATTTTTTAAATTTTCACCACGTTTCTTTCCTTCCACCTTGACCACCTCCGGCCTAGGGCATAATAGGTTGCCCGAGAGGATCATCACCAGCGATAAAACCTACATCATGTGTTTCGATTTACTCTGACCGATCAGCTGTGTCGACTCAGATTTGTGTGTGTTCTGCGAGTGTTTTACCGGTGTCCGTAATTAAGTTTGAAAAGAGTTATTTATATGTTATAATCAACGCGACTATCACAGCTAAGTATCAAATAGGATGTGTGCATAGGATTAAAGAAGTGGCAGCATTCTTCACTGTGAATAAGCCTGCCTTCCTTCTGATGTATAGGAAAGAAATAGAGAAGTGGCAGCGTACTCCACTGTGGATAAGCCTGTCTTCCTTCTCGTCGCTGAATTCTTTCGAATACAACTCGGAAAGAGTTCTCCACTGGGGATACCTTTCCTAGCTGCTGACCTGCTTATTCGGCAGGTAGAACAGGAGTGATTCGATGGATGACTGCGGGTCTTTTATACGTGATAGTTTATTGTGTAACTTATAGTGTGCGTGAGTATGGATTAAATTCAATTTCAAATGCAGAGGTAGGTGACAAGCTGTAAAAATATTAATTTTGATTCGTTTTGTGATGTTAATATTTTTAAGGTTATGTATCATGCATGTTATATTTTGTATGGTTGTCTTTTAGTGTTTTTTTTCTGTCACTTATCATGTGTGAGTGTATCTTATTTTCTTGGTGTAATTTTTCGTTTGTTGGCAGCCTTTGTTGTTGTGAATTTGTTGTCTTACACCTATGTATCTAATTCTTTGTGTATTTTATGGATCCTTTTAATTTTCATTCGTGATATGGCTTGTATTAATTTATTGTTTATTTCTTTTCTCAGATTCCGGTCCATAAATGCTAGATTATTTAAGAAGGTTGACGTCAAAAGATAGCACAACACTTTAAATTTAATAAGGAGAGTTATTTATTAGTAATAAATATAATTCAGTGAGGCACGAGGTGCGAAGCGTCCTTCCTTCTTTTTAAGCTGGTCGGAGAGAGAGAGAGAGAGAAGATGATGATGGTGGTGGCGTCAGTCCACGTTAGGTGGGAAAAGTGAGTCCACTGCGCTCCTCTGCTGGCGCCCTCTCTCCTGTTGAGCAAGCACTCCGTCGTCGTGCGCAGGCACGAAGCGCTTTAGCCCAACACTCCCTCCCTTCGTTCCTGCGCATCTTCTAACACATCTAATTCATCTTAGGTTCTGAAAGATAAATAAACAGTCTCATATATATGCATATATTTTGTACTTCTTCAATGAATAAATTTAATCTAAATATAGTCTAATAGTGAATCAATCTAAGTTTCTAAATTCACAATTTTGTTTCTAAGATATTCGTGCGCATCAGAGGGGAGAGGTTTGGTCATGATGTCTGCTGCATTTTCCTTGGTTGATATC
>UELU01084754.1:0-23609 GCA_900490025.1 Megastigmus dorsalis
ATTTTCAACAGGGATATGTAGACTTACGTAGACGTACGCAGACGTACGGAAACGCACGTAGACGTCCGTACACGTATGTACTCGTACGGAAATGTACGTAGACGTACGGAAAACGAAGGAGAAACCAAAATTTAAACAACTGTACTAAAACGTACAAAAATGTACAAAAACATACTTAAACATACAAAAATATACTTCGACGTACAGAAGCGTACTAAAACGTACAAAGTGTCCAAATTCGAGATGTACAGTACCGAACGGTACCTCTCTGTACGTTTCTATACGATTATATGCGCTTCCGTACATTTCTGTACGTTTCTGTACGTTTCAGTACCCTTTATATTTCCAATAGGGAAACTACATGTAATTTTTGTAAATACTACATATATCATTTATAAATTAAAGAGCATAAAATTTTAAAAAATTAAAAAAGAAAGTATTATAAACAATAAAAAATAATGAAAAAACAATTAAATGTAATTATATAACTTTTGTTTTAAAAGAACAAGATTAGGACATTTCAATACTAGTGCGATAATTAGTATATTATGACACTGGTGTGGAAGGTGACTATTTACCGAATGAGACACTTTCGCATGAGCGAAGTGAGTAAGAAAAGTCGAATGTGGTAAATAATCATCTTATAGACGAGTTTCATAAAAAATTTTATCGCACGAGACCAGAAAAAAGCAGCGATGGTGCGATTTTTAGGTTAGAGTGCGATAAAGTAATTTTACCCTCGTATAAACGTTTACGTATAAACGTTTACGAAAAGGTCATACGAGGGTGAAATCTATTTCTCATTCATATATTGAACCGTATTTTATGACACAACGTATAAGAAGCTCAATTTAATGCATGCGTTATTTTTCCTGTGTGCGATATATCGAGCTTCTCAAACGAAGTTTAATCATTAAATTTGAAAATAAACTAAATAGTTTATGAGATATAAGCAATTAAAAAAAAAAATAAATAAAAGACGCAAATAATTTATTTTTCCACACACCGTGCGCAAAGTCGAACTTTCCCGTGCAGAATCGACCTTTGCGCACGTTATGTGAAAATAGTACATTACACAACTAGTGGGCGAAGAAGATTATCTCGACGAGAGAGAAGATTGCTCGGGTGACAATCACACAAGTTGAGATATCCTGAACGCACGTATTGCTTACAATAGTTTTTTATACAACATGCGTAAAGGCCGATTTTCCACGAGTATGCATGCACAAAATCAAACTTTGCGCACGGAGTGTGGAAAAATATTATACGCAAAACGTGCGCTAACGGTATCGTCTTCACTCGGTAGTTACGTAATGTGTTATTGTTTAATTTGGATAACAATTGTCTTGCACTGATAGTTAAACTTCATATCGTATCGTAATTATAATATTTTTATAAACATTTTTTTATTTTAAACTGACAAAGATCTTTCTATCGGTCTTACAGTCTAATCAATATTCATGGGCAATCAGATTGCCCTTGTTTACAATCACCCCCGAAGAATCTGAAATAAACTTATATTTAACCCGTATTTATTGCCAAATAAACAAATTTGCACCGTAATCCATCAAGCTATTCTTTAATTAAAAACTGAAAAACAAACTTGAAAAGTATAAACACTCAAATATTTTCAATTCTTTCTCATATTTGTAAAAAATATATATACAGCTCTTAAGGTACAAAAATAGTATATATATATATATATATATATATGGAAGTTTAAAACGATTAGAGCTGCTGTATCCCTGTTATCGAATGCCATAGAAAATCGATACTTTTCATAATATCATTTTTTCTCAAAAAATAATAAATCTATATGCTGTAAAATTTAAAAAATTACTGTTTATAATAATAAAAATAATAAAAGAAGGGCGCTTATTGTAATAATGCATATTGTAAATTTTTGGGAATTAAAATAGGAGTACAACAGAAAATAAAAAACTGAAGATCAAAAAGTCTTTTTCAGCCATGAAAGAAAACAAGATTGATGAACCTTAAAAAGTATTTTGTAACCCCCATCCCGTAAAATATAATGAAATATTAAACTGTTTTTCCCTACTATAAGAAACTAACGGAAAATGAGTCGTAAAACATCAAAATCGGTCGAGTTATGCCAAAAATATGTGGGTACACATACAGACTCAGACACTAACGCAGACACAAACACATACGCATGCACACACATATACGCACACAAACCCACGAAAAAAAATCGCTTTTTTTATCTAGAAATATTCAAAATAAGTTCTTATTATTACGTTTTAAAAAATGTTCACTTTTACAAAATTGTATCTATGAGAAAGTAATACCTTCATGCAAGACAATATTTTTATGTTATTTGGATATGAGCAGTTTTAAATTTAGCGAATATAAATTTTGATTATATTATACCTATATTATAGCTTTGTGTAATTCGATTTATTTCGTGGTGAAGCTTATTTCTGGTCATTTGTTCTACAATGGAATAAAAACCTATATTGGTATAGATGTATTTCAGCGTATCATTGAACAGAACCATTCATTGATTTTCCTGCACTACTCCCGTAAGGCATCTTGCTGCAGAAACACGCAACCAACTGTTACTGGGTTCATTATTCGCTGAAAACACTGACTATAAAAAGAACATGGGCAAGTACAAGAACAGATGCAAGAATAGAATATAATATATATACAAGCTAATAGTAAATACTATACTATATGTTATAAATTATATAATCACTAGGAACGCTTCATACTTCGGAGCTATACAGCCAAGATACACACAAAATGGTACTCTGTTCCTTGGAAGAAACAGCCGAGTTCATCTAGCCCACAGACAGTTCAGGTTAAATTAGCAAGTTTTTAGACGAACAATTGTCTTAGAAGTCGAGTAACCCCGCCTATTTCGCCACAGTTTTGAAACGAAAACTGATTTAGAGCTCGGCTATTTTAAGCATCACATTTCTTATTTATTTACTATATTTTAATCGATTTTAACTCAATATACTAAATGCTATAATAATTATAGATTCTACAGATGCTGTATTTTATTGAATTTAATGTATTAACCTGACAAATAATAATTAATCCAGGAAGTTGAGCACTTCATCGATATCACGAGAGCGAGAGAGATAGAACGCGTGTCGACTATGGCGGGGCTACGGCCACGTAGCGTTACTCGAGCGACGGCGTACCAATACTAGTCTTGTCAAGCATTTCCCTCTCTCTTATCAGTCCCAGAATCACAAAGCAAGACCGGACACGCTCCCTCACTAGTATAAACTTTTGTTAGCATTCACAATTATGCACTTTTGATGTAGATTATAGCATGACAGCTTTCTTAATATTGTCGTCGGTCGTTAAAAAATAAAGTTATGATCAGCAATCTGTTACGATCCGGTCATTGTACGGCACTATGACGTTACTGACTCTCGATTGAAGAACGCATTTTGATAGATTACGAGAGAATTTTCTATCTTCTTAAACAATTTTAGCCTAATTCTGTTATTTCTATTGACTCTTTAGCATTTTATTATGCAATAGTTAATTAAGAAAATTATTTAATACCAGTAAATGGGTAAACATAAAGTACCCATAAAAGTGCGCGTCATGTCAGTCATGTGTATTTCTAAACGCTTAGCCTTGCAGAATCATAGCCGAGTTTTTTCCTACTTGACATTCAAAGTACTGGCTAGGTACATTCAAAACTAGCTAATGGTTAATTTTCTACCAGTATTCTAGGGTACACCTATTATTTATTTAATTTCTATTCCAATAAAATTTTTAGTATTGATGCTAATTATCTGGAATATTTTTTACCAGTATTTAGATGTGCACTTTACCAAGTTAGTGTTGTAATTAAATTAATTAGGGTATAGATATTATCTGAAATAAGAATTTTCAAAATTTTTTAAAACGAAAAATCATCCTTTTTGGTGAGACAAAGAGGTAGATGTTTGGTTGGCCAGTGTACCTGATCATGAAATTTTGCTTTCTCAAAGAGGAAGCTTTGTATCAGTGAAAAATATTCTCCAGAAATGCTTAAAAACATTTTTAACATCATTGGAACAAAAATTGAATATTTTTGAGAAAATTTTTTTTTGTGTCTTTGGGTGTGTGTATGGGTGTGTGTGGGTGTGTACACCTGAATCTCGAGAATGGATGAACCGATTTTCGAATTTCAAAATTCATTTTATTATTTTCAATCTAATATCTTCTTTGAATTAATGTGGTCCTCAGATCTTTTTTATATTTACACGATCTAATTGCATTACAGAAAATCTTTCCCAAGATTTTCCATAAACTTGTAAAAGTTAACGCTCGAGCAAAGAAGTTTATTTCATGAAAATTATTGTTGATTCTTCAGAATGTTAATCAATTGTGATTTTAAGATTGTTATACTTTTGTTTTGCGTTTCGATTTTATCAAGTCAAGCACTATATATTCACGACTCCTTTAATTTATCCTTCATAACTTTTATATATTGGCTTTTATGTACAAATTTAAAACAGTCACTGATTCATAAAATGTTTTTGATTTAGCTCCTTTTATGAAATTTCAAATATAATTACTAAATATCAAGATGTGTAAATTCTACTTTTATCGTCATTGGGGCCCATTTATCTTAGTTTCTCCTAGTCACCAAACTAGAGAATGATAACTACCAATTTAAAGACATAATTCATAAAACGACCAAGTTCTCACTAGATAGTTAAAATTAACATGAAATGTTGAACTCGCTTCGCTGTTACGTTTCAATGCGTGTCCAGCAGTCTACTCATGTTTTTAAGTTTGACTATATTGCACTGCAATTACAAGAGTTCGAAACTTTAGGCGAGAGCGTACCCAGTCGTATGTATGTGCGTCCACTTTTCATTGTTGGGATGAAGGGCTCGGGTACTCTCCATCTCTTTTCCCATCGGGTCCTCGCAAACGCAAGCTAAAATTGCAAGACGCTATAACTTTGGGCATTGTATATATTTTAACTCGGCAGCAATCAGCTAATATTCCTACAAAGGCTAAGCCCACATTGTTCACTGTTTAAAATACAGTACCTTAGCTACAGTAGCTTGAACATGAAGAATATCCATTTTTTATGTTTGGCTTATTTAACCGTATAGTATGAATTAGAGCAACGGAAAACGTGACTATGCAGACATTTTACATATATGCTCGCGCGGATAAGACTCTAATTTTAATAACGATCCGTGCTCACGCATGTGCAGTGGATTTCCGTGTGGTATTCTTGGCACATTTCACACTTCACAACAATAATATACTTTTTTATACTTGGTTGTATACATTTATAAACTTTTGCTGGCAAATGAATTCATCCAGAAGTCGCATCCACCTTTTTATTTCTCTTCTTGCACAATGATTTATTTCGTAAAGATTTAATTTCGTAATTGTACAAATAAAAATAAAGGTCTAATCACAAGTTTTTTTTTATGCAGTTATAAAAGATTACTAAATTGTAAAATACCTACTGTCTTATAAAAGATAGTTATATGAGTATTTTTGACAACGTGCTCAGCATAGATGTAGAGCATATTACACTTCATTTACCTCATTTCTTTGTGCTTTATTCAGTGAATTTCATGTTTAAGTAATAGTTTTCAGATTCACTTGAAGGATTCCATATGTATTTCAAGGCACTAAAATATTCTTAATTCGAATACCTTAATAAGTAATTCAATAGCTTAAAGAAAAATTTAATATTTTATTTGAAATAAATATTCAGACTCTTGAATGTAGAAATATTGTTGGATGCTTATTTTTTAAATAAACTCGGAAACTGTACTTGTGCAAAATAAAATTTATTGCAGTAAATAAGAATTAAGATAAACATACAGCCAAAGACATTCGTTTAAGTTTCTCTTTAGCCAATAGTACAATCTAGTTTAACATTTTCAAAGGTCTTCTTTATTCACTTTACTACATGCATTGGGTGATTGGAACAATGTCACTTTTTAGGAACAATTTTGATCTTGTTTACATCAAATATTTGACCTCAGTACTAAAAGGTTTTCTTAATCTGATAAACAAACACTCATCACACCTCAAAGGTAGGAACAGTAACTAAATGATGAAAACAAATAATAAATAAGTAATAAGCTCAAGGAAGTAAGGAACGACGCTGTTGCGTGGAAGCAAATTATATACGGAAATATGTAGAAAACTTCGTTTTCTGACCTGAGCATACTTCTTGACAAATCAATTGTTTTCACTGACGAACAATCACTTCACCTGGTTAAAAGTTTGCTTTTTAACTACCTCTTAATAAATTTTATACTATAATTTTTTTTTTAATTCTAATATTATTATATAAATTAATAGTTTAACAAGCTGTTTGATATTTGTCAAACCCAATTATCTGACACTGTAAATAAATATATACAAAATAAAATAAATTTATTGTTCTATTAGTTGCAGCTATTGAATTATGCCATAAATTTTGGAAAAATAAAAAGTAATAATTAATAGGCTATTCATTTTTTATATTAAACCTTACAACAAGAAAAGGAATATATTGATCAAACAAACCAATTATTTTCTTTTTTTGTAAAATTAGTTTATTGACGATGTTTTGAGAGCAACTTTAATCTGTACTCCCCTTATCTAGCATATTTATTTAGATTAAAAGTTATTTTTCAATTGTCAGAACATTTTAAAAACTTCAATTTATAATATAATTATAACAGAGAAAAGAACTTTATTTTTCTTACGAAGCAAACGCATGACACAGAAACCAATGTAAAGTTAATAAATATTAATCGAAATATAAAATAAATATAAAGTAAAATATAAATAGGTTTGAATGATGAAATAAAATAAAATAGGTTTCTAGAAAATTAAATTTTATTATTGATAATAAATTCTAAATATATTTTTCATATCAGATTCTAGGTCGATTGGGTAGATGAAAAATTGGATATCTCTAAATTCAAAAAAGTAGTTTCTAAATTCTTCTTAAAATACTCTAAAATTTAGTAAATTTATTAAGATCTTATGCTTTGAAAATTTAAAGCATTTATGAGAATAAAATCTTTTATCCAAATTATTCTTCATTTTAAGTATAAAATAATATAAAACCTTGAAAATGGCAATATAGCACAAATATTTGCAAATTATTGTAATATATATTATTAGCTCTTAGATTCAGCACATTATGTGGATAATAATATTTAATATACATCCACAGATCATTAAAGGAATACAATCTTTGTTTCAATTTATTAGAAATTAAACATGAAAAATTACGACGGTGCAGTTAAAATTCTTTTATTCGTATAGATTATAAATTTAATTTAAGTACTTCATTTTTAATATTTTAATTTATTATAATTTTAGCCAATGGTTTTTACTTTATTCATATTAAATTTATTATTCAGAAAAATTTGATACAAAATAGTTTTGTTAACATATTCCATATAATTTTTATTTTAATAATATATTTCCATAGTCGTTATTTTCATGTAATATACAACTACATATTTCTGCGGGAGTTAAATGTCAATTTTATTTCTTAATGTATAGGATATATTGATAACGTTGAGAAACAATTGTTATTGGAATAATACTACCATAAACTTACATTTTTTAAATTAATTATTTAAATGTTATTTTCTTATTCATAAATTTGTGTATAACCTTAGCATAAAATAATAATAATAATAATAATTAATTCCATTTATCTGGAATTCTTTAAGGAGGTTAAATATATACAATATTTATTTTCAATATTTAATGTAGCTCTATATCGTAATGTTCAGCTTTGGAATTGTAGCTAATTTTTATCTATAGACCAGCCTTGGCCACAGAATGTAGTGTTCGGCTTTCCTATTTAATACTGTTCAAGTGTAAAAAGAAAGCTTATACTTCAATGAAGTGCAGATAAATCGAGGCACCATGAAGAGTAAAAACATTAAAAAAAGAGAAGCTGCATTATCAAGATAATCATAAAATGAGGCGATTATGCAGTTTATTCTACGCTACACGTTTTGGAAGGTCGTAGTGGCATTGAAAAAACCACGGCGATTGTTTTATGTAAAGGTTTGGGAGAATGTTTTCATTACGCTATTCGCTGAAATCACTCAAGTGTATACAAAATTTGTCGAAAAGGCACTATGCTGTTGGTTTTACTTTTCCGGCACACCACGCGAGGTAGAAAAATAGAGTGCAAAAGGGAGAGAAAGCGAGAAAAGAAAAGTGGGGGAGACGAATCCATCATGAACCAAGTGACAAGGAACAATCCACCTAGTGTTAGTGGCGCTCAGTGCCGTATTAACCGATAGTAGAGCAGAAACGCAAAAAGCCAGCGCCTCTCAGTAGTGACAGTTTACACATGCGCACGGACGGTGAACAATAATACTAGGGGAAATAATATAGAAAATTAAATTGCTTCGCTGAACGATAAAAAAGGAAAGGAATTCGTCGAGGAAAAACGAGTGGCAGCAAATTTATTGCAAGAAATAAGGGAAATAAGAAACGAGAAAATGAAAGAGTGTAGTTGACGAGGGCGAGAGCGAGGCAAAGGGAGGGACGCAGGGCCGAAACGAGGGGGAGCGAGAAAGAAAAAGACGAGGAAAAGGAAAAAATCAATACAAGTCTGGGGGAGGAGGTGCGCTCCTCGCGCTCACGCGCGCGTTCATAATGAGCAAAGCGCTTGTGCGCGAGTTTTCGGAGTTTTACGAGTCGCGAGCGTTAGGGAGTTCAATTATATGCGCAGCTAAAGGTGACTGAGGCGATAGGAAATCAGGCAAAAGGTCACGAAGTTATGACTGATGGCTCGCTCGGCTGCTCGCGACACTTGATAAGCCTGCGCAGAAAATCAATAGGTAAAGGCAGCAGGCCACCTGCTGCCGCGCTGAGTCTGTTTTGTCTCGGTGCGCTAGCGAGGTGGAGCGGTATGTGAAAGAAGCGCAAGAGTCGCAAGAGGAAAACTGAAATGGGAACATGAGAATGCAACCAAAGGAGAGAGAAAGGCAGAACGCGAGAAAGAGAGAAGGAGGGTGGGCAAGAAAAAGCGAGTGACTCGAGCTTGCACGTACGCGAGATGCTCGAAAGGGTTAGGAATGCGTACGAGCTGGAGCCGTAGGAAGCGCTGGGGAAAAATCAATATGAACCGCCGGCGTTGGCGGACCAGTAAGGCGGTGAGCAACCACTGGCACTTCGCGCGACTCTTGCTTCCATCCCTGCATTCTCACCGCCATTATGCGAGGCCCAACAATTTTAATCTCGTGGTCTTAAACGTCGAAGCCCAGTTAACTCTTTACTGCACTGGAAATACTCAGGCACGAGCAAGACGACTGGTGGAGGAGACGCAATCATGCACTGAGCGGCTAAGATCTGTAAAGAGAAGAGTCCGAAGCTCGGCGACGCGGATTTGATCTCGCTCTGCAGATCCTTTACCCTCTACCTTTCTCTCTCTCTCTCTCTCCTACTCGATCTCACTCCCTCTCTCTCTATCTCTCTCACCCCTGTTCTCGGTCTTTCTCCCCTGCTCTCGCTCTCTCCCTCTCTCTCTCTCCCTCTCTCCCTCTCTCTCTCCCTCTCCCTCTCTCTCTCTCTCTCTCTCTCTCTCTCTCTGAATTCCTGAGAACAAATGGTTCCCTTCCACTCGGTCGACTCTCGAACTCCACAGGCAGCCGCCGAGCGCGCACACGGCCGCCGTGTAAATACAGCGCGCATGCAGTGACTAATGAATCGCCATCGATCCCCGTAGCACGCACTCGATCGCGCGGAGGCGATCCGTCCACCAGCGGCGACCTCCCTGTCCGTCTTTCGCGGAGGCTCCTACGCCACGCAGCTCCTAGACTCGCCAGAGTCCATTCACCGGGCAATCGTTAGCGCGCACCTCCGCTGCCGCGCGGATGTTGCCAGTGGCAGCGGCAGCGGCTGGAGCCGAGAGCTGGAGCGGGGCGCGGGCGCAAGGACGGCCGGCCCTGTCGCTCGCTGCGTGCGCAACTAGTCTCGAGGTGGCAGGTGGGAGGGGCTAGCCGTGTGCCTCACCGCGCGGCGCACCGTCGAGCGAGGGCTGCGTTAGTAGAGAAAGCACACGTTGCGTCCGCCGGCAGTAGTGAGAGCCGTGGTACGGGCGGCCAACGGCCCAGCGCGCGGCTCAGCAACTCGTGCTTCGAACGGATACCCCCGCCGTTTTGTGCGCCGTAGGAGATGTCATCTAGTGAGCGCCGCCGCGCTCGGACCTCGCCCTCATCCTCGCAGTTGCCGGCGCGCGGTTCTAGGGCCCAGGCTCGGGAGTCGGGGCGCCCCGACGAGCCGCGGACGCGCTGTGACGCCCAGAGCCGAACGTTGCTGTCAGTGTGGTCTCGGCGCCGCCATTAATTACGGGTCGCGCACGTAAGGTTCAAGAGCGCGCAGTGAGCGCTGTGTGCTAGTGCCGCGGGATTAGGGGAGCTGCGCGCCAGAAGGTGCGGGTTGCGGATCCGCTGCCCTCCGCGCAGCGGGTGTAGAGTGCCGGTGAGAGAGTGCTAAACAGATAGAGAGAAAGAGAGAGAGAAGAACAACGATTCTTAGAGGGAGAAAGGGAGAAAGAGAGTGAGAGAGAGAGAGAGAGAGAGAGAGAGAGAGAGAGCGAAAAAGGCAGACAGAGGGAAGGAGTCCTGGTGAAGCCTAAGTAAAGCCTGGTCATCAGCAGGGACTACCTGTCTGTCTAGCTAATTCGGGGACTGGAGGACACAAGAGAGCGAGATAGCAAGAAAACGGAACATGTGCATATCGATCGGATTGGCGTGAGACCGAGCGTGAGACCGAGGGCAGAGGAGAGCGACGAGAGAAAATGTATTAAGAGCTAACCAGATTTAACAGTTTGCTTGATACCCATAATGAAAGCAGCATTCGTCGTCTTAGTTAGCTTCGCCAGTCGAGAAGATAAATAAATCTATATCTTAAATATTAAGCACTTATCGAATTTTATTATATTGAAATCGCGTAATTCAATTTCTCTAGCAAGTATTAAGAGACTGTTAAGGTAAAGGCAGTTTGATGTAGATTTTAATATTCGAACTTCAACGTAAACGTAAACATAACGACCAATCGAATCCTGTCAATTATTACTCATTAATCGTTCAAGTTTCAAACGTTTGATTATATTATATATAAATGTTTATAAAAATAATAAATATTGAAGTGAAATTAATCGATAAAACTAAGCGACATCGTTCGAGTTGTAATGTTTGAGGCAATATCGGCCTATTTAGTGTTTTCAGAAGTTTGTGCGGGAAGAAAAGTGACGCTCCTGTTGTGCAGATAAAGCGCTATACTTCCCAAAGCGTAGCCAGCGCCTGTAAGCGTCTGCGTATTGCTTGCACCTGGACTACATTGATGGATGTGAAAAGTTGGTTTCAAGTGATTGTGACCGTAGCGAGTAAAGCAGCGAAAGGTAAACCAATAATTGTTCTTTTAATGTTGGCTCGAATCATAAACGAAAATACTAGACAGTTATTGCAAAAAAAAAATTTCAAAAAGTGAACTAGTTGTTGGTTCAGCACTCGAGTGCAAATTGCTAAATAATACCTTGAGTATTGCTTCACGAACCACCTATTCATTAAACGTCCATCTATTAAGTAACTATTCTTCTCGTACCTATTTCCATTCTGAGTGGCATCGATGGACAAACTGCTTGCTTAAAACTTCGCCGGTTCGATTCCCTTACTACAAACATGTGCTTTGCTTTCAGTTGTATTATACATTATAATAAAATGTAATCTATTGGACGTTTGAGAACGGCTATTATCTAATTTCATCCTGCGGTGGATTCTGCTTCTTGTGATCGTTAGTTCAAGTAAATCAGTTTATTCTAAAATAAGTACGAAGAATAAATGAGCGTGACTGCAATTTAAAGGAGCTAACGGAAGAAAATAAAGGAAATTAAGAGAGTTGAAAGAGTAACTGAGTGAGCGTAGAAAAGAAAAGGAAAGAAAGCGAGAGAGAGAGAGAGAGAGAGAGAGAGAGAGAGAGAGAGAGAGAGAGAAGAAGAAGAAGAAGAAGAAGAGAGAGAGAGAAAAAGAGAGCTGCAGTTGCAGCTGAAGTTGCAAATAAAAGCCATTGTGTGGGAAATCTGTAGAAAAGGATTATTGATCCCTTTATTGGAAACACAAAGATTCAATATGACACACACACACACACACACACATATGTATACATATATACAAAAGATGATTAGAATACTGTTCTTGAAATTTTCTTCTTTAATCTATTAAAAGAAAGAACAAATATGTCGGTAATTCTTACAATTATTCAATAAATCAATAAAATACCCCTTTATCCAAGCGTTATGGACCTATTAACTTAATTCTAAAGGCTTTCAATCTAATCACAATTTGCCTTGAAGTTAATAATATTTTACAATTACCACTATCTCAATGACAGTTGAGATTTGAGATTATAAACTTGGTGCAAAGTGAGTTCATCACTTAGTAGATTTTTTTTATACAAATATGTGGATAGTAGTCAATTGGATAGCAGTCACCAACAATTTTTTTATACGAAATATTACAAGTCATTGACCAGTAGTAATTTATCGAGACGCTTCCTAAGAGAACTGTTGACCATACCGCTTATTTTATCGGTGACCTGTTACGCTGCCGTGCTGTTAGGTTGAATAAAAAGACCAAGATTTGGCACCAGACTCAATGCGAGAGCAATTGACACTCTAGTTGCAAGAAGACGGTTAAAGGAAGAAAAAACTCCAGGAAAACCGAGCAAACGATTGAAACACATACAGAGAATGTAGAATGAGAGCGAGAGAGCGAGAGAGAACGAGAGCCAGAGAGACAGAGAGAGAGAGAGAGAGAGAATGTATGCGTCTGGAACTAAAGGCTGAAAGTACGAACTATGTGCCAAGACACTTGTTGACACAGGCGAACCAATAGCAATGGTCCTTGTCATTCGTGCGCACTCCACAGCAAGTAATTGTATGTGGATGAATGTGTGTGTTTTTGAATTTGCGTATCACAGACGTTGTTCCTGCTATGCTGACCTGAAGTATGGTGTCGAGCCTACGTACTTCGAATACTGCTGCTGGTATGCGTTTGACAGGTGTAAAGATCATTGAATACATCGAGACCTTTGTTGCGATCCTTTGGTCTATAAAAAGTGTGAGATTCCTCAGGAAGCACATATGATTGTAGTAATGCAAAGATCGGTAACTTGGAACTATATTTATCGCTACAGTACAGAAGGAAAATTCAACCGCGTTTGCACCTATAACACTAGAGTGAAGGATTCTGTCTACTACACTATTGCCAATAATATATTGTAATGTAAATTCCAATATAATTGCAATTGTTTTTGATAAACGGAGAGAAATCGTCTTGCAAAGTTTCTAAAAAAGTATTGGTAAAAGTAGTATATTATTTAGTAATTTGGAGAAAGACTTGTGAAAGAATACAAAGAAAGTACAGTAATTTTTATGTCAGAGGTCTAGCAAACGCGAAATAAAATTATTAAAATTTATTTTGGCTTTTAATTAATTCATTTATAATATATTTTAGACTTGATTGGTTATATAATTTACAGAATAGTTTTCAAATGAATAATATATAAGAGAAAAACTTAACCGAGATGTGCACTTATTGCTGCGCCGTCATGAATTTACAGTTTCCTGCATAATATTCATATTAATTAATAGTAAGAAATATTACAAATATTAACTACAATATTTATCGTTAAAAGATAACGCGATTAATAAATTTTACCAAGATAACGTTAATTATTTCTGTGTTGGAAAGGTGACCGATTCGGGCAGTTTGACCGATCACGAAGTGTATAAAGTTATAGTAAATTTTGTTAAGTATATAGTTTAGTAAAATACATAGCTATTACACTGATAAAAAAACCTATCAGTCAGTTTAAAGTGCGCAATTTTAAATTGTATATACCTCCGTAAGCACTTTTATTACGTTAAAAGTTGCAGTTAATAGTTAATAGAATGCAGCGTTGGACACCAATTTTAACCATAAACAATGTCAAATTCTGGCACTAACTAAATTCTGGCATCATATTTTTTTCCAAAGAATGTCTCTTTGAAGCTTTAGCCAAATCCGCAACCCGGAGGATGAGGACTCTTCTTTTTAGTAAAGAAAATTTTAATGTGGTTTTTCGGCAATAATGAGTCAAGCTCTGTTGCTTTCTTTTCATCTATCTTTATCAACAAAAAATCAAAATACGTGTTTACTTAATGGACTAACATTCTTTTACTATAGGACAAAGTCATTTAACACTAACCTGGTAAAATTTACAAAACGTCCGTAGATACGTGTAATAGTTTACATAATTCGACACTACAATAATATCTTCAAATTAGAATTTCAAAATTAATTATACAGAGCTTAAAGATATTACAAAACATTGATTACCTTATATGTAGAGATACAAAATTTTTAAACATACTTAAAGCAACCACATAGTAAGTAACGATAAATTCACTAAGAGCTGACCGTTTATTTTGTAAAATAAATAAAATCGAACGAGACACAACAGACTAAAACGAATTTGTGAGTTAGTTTAGAAAAATATTTTTAAATTTAACCGGTCCAAACAGCGACATTACCTAATAAACACAAAATTCTGAATGTCCATCCAAAAGTATTCTTCGAATATCACGTTTCTGAAAGACAACTTTTGGCTATATACATTAGAAAGTTATAAGAAATCTTTCAAGAATAAGATTTCTTAATATTTTCAGGGTACGATGAACCTTAGTTACTATTATGTAAATGGCAGGTAAATTTGAAATATTGAAATAAACCTTTATAATTATAACAAGATTTGACTTTATTATTATCATAATACTTAAAAAATCAACGAGTTTTGCTTGGCCAGTTAAGATAAGATATTCGTAAGTCTTTTGAAAGGCTAATTTCTTCGCAAGCTCTTTAAAGTCCATAAAAGGCATTTTTAATTTAACTGTTGGTGTTATACTTGTAGCTTCTATGGCTCGCTTATCTACAGTGTATACCTTTGTGGGCTAGAATACAAAAAAATTTAATTATATAATTATATTCAGTTTTATTTTGGAATTTCAATAATTCTTTTTGTATCTTATAGACATAATGGTTAGTTCTAATATCGTTTTTGCGATTTTCCAGAGATAGCAATGTGCTAAGAGAATCGCTAAAAATCAAGTTTTGCTGTTAGGTAAAGTTAATGCCCTTTTGACGGCATTCAATAATGCTTCATCCTCTTAAGTCAAAATATTTAGAGTCATCAGATTTGCTTTCATTCGTATAAATAGCTATAGCATTTTTTGCTTCCTCAGAGAGGAAACTTTGTATCGGAGAAAATTTTTTTTCCAAATATGTGTAAAAACATTTTTTAACAACATTCGAACAAAAATAGACTATTTTTTAAAACATTTTTTTTTCGTATCTGTGTGCACATACGTGCGCGCGAACAGGTGTGTATTTTTGTGGGTTGGTATATAGCTGAAAAATAATTTTTAAGATTTATCGATTTTCTTTTGTTTTATTTAAGAAAATGACTTACAAAATAATAATTAATCTATTCAACAAATTCAACATTTGGAAGAATTTAAAGTGTGGTCATTGTGCGGATTTTTTACGCACTCTTCTTATTATAACTAGTGCACGGTCTTCCGAATGAAGAATTTATTGATTTGATTAATTATTTTGTATCCATTAAAAATGCTTGCTCTCTTTTTCTCTCTGTTTCTCAAATAAACTAATATCTATCTATCTATTTTTCTCCGTAAGAATCGTATAATATCCCAGCTGTTTATTTAATTTCATAAATTACTTTCAGATTTTTCATATATTGTCAAAAATATCACATCCTTTTGTATTTCGGACCTTAGATTCGCATTCGTGGTCTTAAAAACTTATATGGACCCACTATTATCAAAATTAAAATATTTTGTGAATTTTAAATCAATGTACAAAGTTTTGCGCTTACGATGCCAACTTGAAATAAAAGAAAAAAAAAATCCTGTGTTGTCGCCTTCTTACTCGGAAACGACGATATATAACTAGCGTAATGTATTACTGTACTAACGAAGCTTTTGTACAGAATAATTAATCTCTCTATTCTTGCACCCCCAGCTTGTATCTCTTATAAATTTGAACATATTCAGAGATCTTAAATATTTCTATAGCAGGGAGCTTATATGATCTTTAAATGGTTATTTGTAATCCATTGGTATTCCAAGAAATCGCACTTCATTACCTGCAGCTTTCATTTTGATATTATAATCTCTATTTCTGGTTACTAGATCACGTAGAATGTCTTAAATTCTTTTAGTTGCTTTTTGTAAAAACTTTTTACAGGACTTACGATTACATTATACAACGAAATCGTCAGCAAATTTCGATATGCAACAGTTTTCAGTAGATTTTTAATAATTTTAGCTACATACTTGTAATATAGATGAAAGCTTAAAGTACTTCCTTGTGGTACAACTTTATGTACCATCCAGCCTACAGATCCAGTCACTTCGGTAATGATTAGTCATTCGATTATAACAAACTTTACAAATTCAATTAAGTGAAGAGAATAGTCTATAGTTGCCAGTATACTTTAATGTACTAATTAACCATACTTTTTTCACGTCTAAATTTATACTTTTTAAAGAGTAAAAAATAAAATAAAGACGACTAGAAATTGAAAATGTAATCATATATAAAAAATCTACAAAAGAAAATATATTGAAATTAAATCGATTTAAACTTCCCAACAAGCGCAATGATGAGTGGTAACTATAAAAATTTACCAGGGCTGTCAAGAAGAAAAACCGATCAGTATAATTAGTTATATCAAAATTTAATGCAACCCTAAGGCTATTAACACTTTGATTGAGTTTTAATTAAATTACAAATTGGTATATAATTGGAAAATGTCACAAAATACAAATTAAAAATATAAAATATAAAAATCTTTCTTTAAATTTTAAAGCGACTTATTAGTATTTTTGATTCTAAAGTTATAAGCGATCCTCCAGACTCTCCAGGTAACTATGGTCAAAAGTGGCGTAATTCTTACCTTCGAGGGCTGCGCATTATCCTAGTAGGAATTATTATCTCGTTTGTGGCATTTTTTCTCCTTATTATTGTATTAGATTCTCCTTGCCTAATTGTAAAACTACCTAGATTTCGCCTTAATTGGTCTTAACTCTGTGTTTCCCCATAATTTTGTATTTTTATGGTTACTACTAATACGACAAGATTTAAAGAGCACTTTCTTAAAGGTGATTTCTAGTGTACTCGCAAGTTTCTTAATTTTATCAATTGAGGACGTTTCCGATACCTGGGATTTGTATTCTCGATTTCGGTTTTTTCTCCGCGAATCTTGAACTGTCACGCCAATTCATTTTCCTAAGATTTCTAAAAGTTTTCGGTAATAGACTCTCACGACTTATTGTAAAAAAGAATCCCAATGCCAATAGAAGTTTTTAAGATAGATCTCCATCTCTTCTACCATAATATTATTTGAATTTGAGCTCAGGGTTAGCTATTTGCAAAAGTATGTACATTACCCCTATTACATATTACAAGGCTAGTAGATAGTGTAAAATTCAATATTGACTCGCCTTTTACATTGAAGTCTTGACTTCCTAACTGGATATAATAACCGTTAGGATCGCAACCCATCACTAGCTACTTCCCCTGCATCCTACTTTTTCTCACCAGGTTTTGGCGTGCTTGTAATAGTAGTTCACTCTTCTTCTATAGGACGCATGCTGGGGCCAAAAGCAGTACAGGGCTACCTCATTACTGTCAGATTGTTTGTACTGTACAATTAATGCAGATTGCGATTTTTTTCTTGCGACTATACACGCTCTTTTCTTACCTATTGTTTGAGTGTGAAAAAGTTATAGTCCCTTGTCCTCAATCCTTGAATTTTGTCTCTTATGAGCCATGGTTCTTCAGTTAAGGCTAAACGACGATATAGCGACATAAACAGCAACAAGTCTACCGAGGCTCCTTCGCATTGATTCAAATTAATTTGCAGTTGTTGCATTCCTGTGATTATTGGGAGTCTCATTTTAAGAGTACCCAGCCCGAATTTGATGCTTCTGTGATATAAATTTGCATCTAATTTTTTTTCTATAATGCATAGAAGGTAAAATGAGTTTTCTTTTATAGCTAATTAGTTTAAAAATAGTGAAAATTTTTTAGTAGCATTGTTTACGAAGTCTCGCATTCAATAAATATACGGTAACATATACACACGAAATTTCTTTCGAAAAAATCTACATGTATTAAGAGAAACATATAGCACATTTTTATAAATCGATGAACTTTTTCATTCAATAATAAGGAAGGGAAGTACAATAACTTTATTGCAGAGTTTGAAATTTGGGCATTTAGTATTATCTTACTTTTAGAATAAGTAAGTTATAACATATACTAATCTAACGATAATGTCATTTAATTGCACATTTCATCAGAGAAAAGCCAATTGCAATTTGATGTGTAATATTTACAATATTACACATCAACCTAACCTAACACTCCGTTATAATTTTTACATTTAAAATAAGTTTAAAAAAGTTGATAAGTGAGGTTAAAATAGTTATTTTGAAATAAAGTAAATACTGTCGAAATCAAACAATTATTATTATTTAGTATTTATTAGCGCTACTTGTGATAGAGAATTGACTTATACACTTTTCCAAAATTGCATGGATAATGGCTCTTGTCAATAGCACGAAAAAATACACGGTAAGCATTTTTGGGTCAATTATTACGATTCGTCAGAGGAGGTCATCTTAATCTCGGTACTAATAACTAGTAATGTATATAACCACAACAAATTTATGGTTAACTATGAAATACATTGCGATTTTTGGGTTTAATTAATAAGATAATTTAACTGAATATAATAATGTTTATAACTAAATATAATAATAATGTTTAATAGCTTGTGATAAAGGAAAAAATACGAGAATAGTAATATATAAGAAACAAAGTTACCGGACCTATATTCAGGTGATTTTGATTACCTCTTTAGGATGCGAGTTGCTCTGTTATATGGATTGTATAATTTGATGTAAACTTGTATGTCCTTGTACTCTGGTAAATAAATAAATAAATAAATAAATATAATTGAACTTTTTTCTACATAAAGACTAATCCGCTTTATTTAATTTCTCAAACTTTTTAATTTTAGACGACTTATTCTATAATTACAGTTCACATTTTTTGTCCAAGAAATGGAGGCGATATAAAAGATTTGTAAATGCATGAAAAAGTCAGATCAAATTCAATTTATCTGATTGTCCGATTTGGTAATATCCTTATTTTCTCATAACATAAAATTAACCGATTCATTGAATGTTATGGAGCTATTGCACTTTATTCCTGATATGTATATCATGATCGAAATCTTTACTATCATAATCATTGAATACGAAATACAAATAAGATTTTTATATTTTCAAAAAGTAGTACTTTACTATTTTGCTAAAAGTTCTTCAGCACAAGATTTCTTTTATTAGTACGTAAAACTTTCTGTGAAAAAAATTCTTACATTAGTGTTGTATAAATAATACATGCGAAGAGGTTGACATCATTTCTTTTGGAAACGAGTGGTTTTATAGGGATTTGTTTATTAATTTTTTATAAAAGTAAATCGACAATTTGAAATGTATTCGTTTAGTAATCGATTTTGCTTGTAAGAAACAAGCTTAGTAATGGTACTCGAATGTAAACTTTCTAAATCGACTTTAAATGTTTCCAACGATTACTTTGTGTATTTGTACAAATGGTGTGAAAGTTGGAGAGCGTACTTCGACTTGAGCTAAGTAGAAAACAATGTCGAAGCAAGTTCGAGCAGAATGTTGATTAACATTTTGTCGGCGCAGGTTCTGATAAAAAAAATCTACCTATTTTTAGGATGAAACTTTTTAGTTCCATGAAGATACCAATCAACTTAAATTTATTATACTAAATAAAGCTTTATTAAAAAAACAACATCTATATGAATGTGAAGCCTTCAGAAAATAGAAAATTATTTCTACTTTTTTGAATAAATACAAAGCTAGAATTAATTGCATATCCATAATCATGGAGAATTTCTGAAAAATTATTAAAATAAGTTTTTTAAGAATGTAAAACATCTATTAGTTATAGAAATCAATAAAAAAGTATGGTGAATTTTTATAAATTTCAAATTTCTTTAAGTTTACCCATTTATTTGAGCTACTTATCAAAAACTAAAGAATAAAATTTTTAAAAATGCTATGAATGATTTTATAAATTGTAATCACATAGAGTAGAACAGGGTAATGGTGGTCACTTAAGCTTTGACTGCTATAATATTTATTTTATTGAATACGTTTTATTTTATTTAAGGTAGCTCTATGGGTACTCTCTAGTCTACTGAGAGATGAAACGAAAAATTGTTTTAAATACTTTATAAGCGTGTTAAAAGTGTTTCAAAAATTTTTGCTTCAGTTTTCATTTAGATTTAATATTCTATTCTTTATTATTTTATTAAAATAAAACATTATTGCAAACAATTCTCTGTTTATTTGACTTCGGTTTCATCCTGACATGAAAATGTGGCAACACTGGACAACGAGAATCCTTTCGCACCAATTGTATGACGAATGATGCGATGTTCCAAAATTTCTATCACTTCCTAAACTAACTGTGAAAACAAGATATTGCTTGTTTTGCTAATAAATATCTTTTAATTTTACACTATAACCTATAATAATTTATATATTTATGGAAAGCTGTGACATCAATCTATTAAAAACTAGTTTTTCAATAATGGCATACACTGCTATCTATAAAAAAATCTTCTCTCCCTGTCTCTCAGAGTGCCTGT
Organism: Megastigmus dorsalis; assembly: GCA_900490025.1. NCBI lineage: Eukaryota > Metazoa > Arthropoda > Insecta > Hymenoptera > Megastigmidae > Megastigmus > Megastigmus dorsalis. The sequence continues at coordinate 20,791 of UELU01084754.1, forward strand.
CCCATAAGGGCTAATGTTAAATATCCTAACTTTAATTTACAATATTTTTAATTTTTACATGGTTACTCGCCTCAAAATTTATAAAATATATTCAGTAAATCCTCCTGAATATTTCTGCATAATTATTTTTTATGCCTTAGAAAGTCGGATTAACTCAAGAGCTACCTTAAGGCTGCAATAAGAAAATTAAAAATGACCAGAATTGCCCACAGTGCTGAAGTAATTTCGATCAAAATTTATTTAATATATAAAAGAAAAAAAATCACTTGTAGTACATTTCTCAAGCTTTACATAGCTTGTGATTAATATTATTTATTGGTAAAGTTCCTGATACTATAACTATAGATTTTTTAAATAAGATTTAAATAAGATAAAAAGTACAAATGATTTCTGATGTCCTTTTACGGACTGCCATTTAATAACACGGTGATCATAATTTCCCCAATAGGATGTTGCTATTCAAATTAAAATTAAACATTTTGCTCAATATTTCTTTTTAAATTATTTTAAAATATTATTTTAACAAAACTAACATTTTTTGGTACTATATATTTTTATAAATTTGATTTAATATATTTATTTTATTATTTAAACTTACTATTTAAATCTATTATATAAATTTAATTTAAGATATTTAATAAATATGCTATCTTAGATAAAAGACCACTAAAAACTAAGAGCTTGTATAGTTATTCAATAAATTGTAATAATATGTTTCTCGAACTTGATATAAGTAATATTTTACTTTTACATTGATGTAAAACTGGTATCAAGGCACACAAATTTATTAATATTTGTTTCAAAATACGGGAGATTGGGAACGGAGTAATGTCGACTCAATGACCGACATTACCCGTTTCTATCTTAGTTCATAACTAAGTAACAAGTCATGACCATTTATTGGTCATGTTCATGTAAAGTAGTCATTTTTAGTTAAAATATATTCACCATGAATCAGAACAGGGTATACTTACAAGAAATACAAATATTTAAGCGATTATAAATCAGTTTTTAATTCATTTTTTGACTAGCTTTAATACAAATTATTGACTAGCAGATTTCCCTTTTTTCAAAATTTATTCTGCAATTCAACTATGATGAAAGTGGAATCATATAGTTTAGATGACTACCGACTTGCTGGTGGTTTTCTTCATAAAGTAATTTCTGTCTTTATAGGTATATTTCGTTAAATGCTAAAATCGGTAACGTAGGTATCTTTCCATCATTGGCACATCGCCATAATAATTCATTTTGATTATATTTATTATAAGGTGGCTAGCAATAAACTGGTATTTTAATAGAAGATTTTCACAATTTACTTACCCTTCAAAGTCATATTTAAAAATATAATGGTACGTTTCCTTTGGTCTAAGTTTTTCATAAATTTGAAAAATTAGCGTAAGGCTGACGGAGCTACACAATCAATCATATACTCGTACAGAATACTATGTAGTAAGTTCATAATATGGATAAAAATTTATTGGTCACTTATAAAGAAGTAGTCAGGCATAACTTTTACGTTAGAAAAGCTCAGTTCGTTAACACATTTATTATATACGGATATTTAATATTTATTTACTCTGGGTGTGACTTTCAGGAGTCAGTCAGCCCATATAATCCTATTGATCCGGTCACATCAATTCTTGAAAATATAAGCGACTTGGTAAAATTAATTGAATAAGCTTAACGACATGGATATTTTACAAAAAATTATTGCAAAATGCGAAAGCAGTGGTACCCTAGGTGAAGCATAAAAAAAGCAAATTTTAAAATTAACTTTTAGACATTAGCACAATTGCCACTGCAAATGTAATTTTATTTTATTTTAAATATAGTATATTACGCAGCTAGTGCGCAAAGTAGGGGTTCTTGTACTTGTTGCGTTAACCATTTTTTATAAGTAACTGCGTAAAACTCGACCTAAAGTAATCACATTACGGTCTCGTGAAAAAATTGGGTACTTTACGCACGCTAACAGGCATCTAAAGTCAAGTTTTATGCACTCAGTTATAAAAAGTTAAATCTTTTGCCCGAGAAATTAGCGTTTATTTCAGTTGTAAAGTACGTCTAATTTTTGAAAGCTCATAACTTTACAAATTTTTGGACAAGTTATTAGCATTTTTCATTTAAAAATTATGAACGATCGAAAATTAAGTTAATTTTCACGCATTGTATATTTTTATAAAACACTTAATTTTAAGGCCCAAAATTTGGCCATATTTTAGATCGCTCACAAATTTTGAATAAGAATAATAACACGTTCTAAAATGCAAATAAAAGATTATTATATATACTTTTGATTTCCATTTTGTAACATTTTATACAATGAATATCGGCCTTGCAATAAAGGTTTAAAAACAGCCATGTTTTATTTCAAATATTTTAATAAAATGGGCCTTGACTCGACACCTGAGGCCTATTGGAATTAGCACCGAGATGCAGATCATATATTTTTCGCTGATGAATGTATCCATAAAGTCGAAGCCAAACTTTTGACCTGTAGGGTGTGGACTCTGCTTGTAAGAATTACGAATTTGCAGAATGTAGAAGCTCAAAATTCTTATTTTCTAGTTGCCTTACATTTCGATATTTAACATTGTTTGTTCAATAAAATGGACCGATTGAGCAGAGTATTCTAAAAAATCCAGACAATAATTATTATGCTCAACAGATACCATAGTCACTAACGTAGAAATAGAATTTGCGCCTCCTGATACCATATTAAATACAATTTTAAATTTCGAATAAAACAAACTATTGGTTTTTTTTAATTATTTTATTATTATTTTATTATTATTTTATTATTATTTTATTATTAT
>UELU01084767.1:0-13405 GCA_900490025.1 Megastigmus dorsalis
GGTATTTTTCAAAGAAATGACGTGTTAGCTATAAAAAAATAACATCATCTTTGAACGATGTTTCCTTCTTTTTTCAAAAAAAGAAAATTAACGTCACTTTTTGTTCCAATTTGTGACACGCTAAATGACGTCATTATTTTCAACAGGGATATGTAGTCTTACGTAGACGTACGCAGACGTACGGAAACGTACGTAGACGTCCGTACACGTATGTACTCGTACGGAAATGTACGTAGACGTACGGGAAACGAAGAAAACGAAGGAGAAACCAAAATTTAAACAACTGTACTAAAACGTACAAAAACGTACAGAAACATACTTAAACATACAAAAATATACTTCCACGTACAGAAGCGTACTAAAACGTACAAAGTGTCCAAATTCGAGATGTACAGTACCGAACGGTACCTCTCTGTACGTTTCTATACGATTATATGCGCTTCCGTACATTTCTGTACGTTTCTGTACGTTTCAGTACCCTTTATATTTCCAATAGGGTAGTTGAAAATATCCAGGACATGAATATCCACCTGTATTCAATAGGAATTCCAGTCTAATCCACTTCGATTCCAGATCAATTCACCTCGAATCTACCTGGAATTCCAGCTGGAAATACAGGTGGATAGTTTAAACAATAGCGATACCAGGTTCGTTAACCCTTTTCGTCCCGAAAGTCCAAAATTTTTGCACAACTTTCTCCGAGGGATGCAGTAGCGCCCCCCTCAGTATTTCTCTCTACCAATTATATAGAAAAACGATAGCTCATATAGACCTCATCTTGTACAAAATGCTTTATTATATCGAGCACTACGCCGCTCAACTCCAAATATTACTCAAAATTATCAATATAAAAAGTTGTAAGCATAAGTAAGTATGAACATAATTTTAAGGTTAACTTTTCAAGCATAAACACCTCTTACCTCTTCCAATTATTTGTAAAAACGACAAATCCAATCACTTTTATATTGTACAAGATGATACATTATATCGAGCACTAAGCCGCTTAACTCTGAATATTCATTTTTATTATTAATACATCAAGATATAAGCGAAACAAAAAGCACGTCTTTAGCTACTGCATCCTCTTAAAACTTTTGATACAAACGTCATTGAAAAAGAATTAAATAAGCCAAGATCGATACTTTTGAGTTCCCCTTTCCAATCCCGTGATTAGAATCAGCCTACGATTTCAAAATTTTTTTTTAAAACCAAATGGCGGCTTCAAGTTAGTCAGATATAGTCGCGCGGCTCGCGCTGGTTTGTCGTTGCGGGTACTGGTTTACGATTCAGGGAGGGTCTTTCACAAAATGAAAAACAATATATTGTGCCATAATTAAAGTATTGAACTCTTAAAGCATTAAATTGTCATTTAAAAAAATCAGTATAGGCCGTCAATTTTAGTGAATTATTTTATTTTTAAAATGCACAATTTTGTTGACTCTTATGAAATTATGTTAATTTAATCAGATTAAAGAAAAAATTTCGGTACTTTTATGCAAAAAACTTTGTTCGAAATTTTCAAATAATTATTTAACTTTCATAATGGTGTCTTTCATCATTTGCGTTCTAATACGTATCTGCAGTAAAATCGATTATAAATATGATAAAATTGATAAACCACGATTATTTTTTATGTTTTATTAAATTATACAAAATAAACGTATACACCTCGTAGAAAATATTTGTAAACCAATTTTGAGGCGTTATGCAGTAATTTCTAACTTTTTGCATGGCTTTCGTAATATTATAATTATCATTCTAATTAATTTGATCCATCACTAGGTATTCCTCCATTAAGTTATCCCCACCACTAGGTATACTGATAGACAGGGCTAGATTAAGGGGGGGGGGGGGCTAAAGGAGCTTCAGTCCTGGGCCCCACAAAATTGGGAGCCCCACGGACATAACGAATAGGTACCAGAAAACAACAATATTTGTTAGAATTACTTGATTCGAAAAATGAAATTGAAGACAAAATTGCTATATTTTATAGATTCAACTTCATAAAAAAGTAAATTATGTAAACCCTAGGATTTTATTCCTGTTAACCGGACTCTCGAGCTAAGCATTTTATCGTTAAAAAGAGGTTTTTGACTATCGCTTTTTTTTTAGATTCAGCTATAGACAAATGAAACGTTGAATAAAAGACGATAAGTCTTCATCAGAAAACCAATTGCAATTTTATTAAATACATTTTGAAAATTGCGGTGTTTCGAAGGTCTAGACGCCTTATCGTCTTTGATACAACGTTTCATTTTACAAATTGAATCGATAACATCCATGATACAAACAAATTAAATTTATCAAACCCCAGGTTTTTACACCTATCAACTCGTTTAGAGTTTATTATTTTATTGCAAAAAATATTCTTTGATAGCCACATTTCAAATGCAATTAGATGAAAAAAATTAACTAAACCCTAAATTCTTATGCCATCCCTGTCGAAATGGTCCGATAGAACCACATGAAAAGGGTGCAGAAACCTCATAACCTATGAGGTTTTTGCACCCGAATTCGCACATTTTTATCAGTTTTTATCGGACCCTTTCAACAGGGATAAGCCCGGATCTATCAACTTAAGCATTTTAAACGCATAAAACGATTCTTGTATATTCTGGTCTTTTTGTAAATGATTATATATATGAACCCCAAGCTCTTACACCATCAGTTCGGAACTTTAGAGCAGATTGATAGGTGTACAAACTTCGGATACGATTAATTTTTATTGCATATATCTTGAATCTACAATATAACGATCAGGGAAATTTTTTTGACCTTAAAATTCCTAAGTATAGAGCATCGAGTTATTAAGTGAAAAGCTTAGGGTTTAAGTGATTATATATATTTATATATATATATATGTAGAAAGATCGAGGATAATCAATTTTTTGTAAAACTCATCATACCTAAAATATGCCTAGAGTTTGCGTGGTTGAAATTATGTGTTTATAACAATTAATAATTGTTTCATCAGTCTAGCAAATGGTTCAAGATCGTTAAAAAAAAAACGTTTTATGCAGGGTATTATACATGTGGTAGAATAAATTAATTAGAATAATAAACAATTTTGTATTTGCATAATTAATGCTAATGAAAATTTTTAACATAAATAATTAATTTACTGTAACATGTGTAAAAATTTTATTTTAATAATGTAAATAAAATACATTATTGTAATTAAATTAACTCAACCTAAATTACTTATAGATTATTTTTTCCAAACAATTGTTAATTAATTGTTATAAATAAACAACTTCAACAATGCTTTTACAGCATTTATTCAATCAGTATGTATCTAGTGCTAGAAGAGATCCATTGAAATAATAATTATAATGTTAAGGGAAAAAAATCGAGATTCGAACCAGGGCCCTGCAAAAAGTTAGTATTTATGACGTAACGATTTAGTCCACACGACCAACCAATTTTTATTTTACAAACTGACTGAAACTCGTACTCGCATATCGACCTCACTAGCATAAAATAAGTTTAAATGTACATATAAGGAATAATCACGGTTTATCATTATTATAATCGATTTTACATACGTATTATAATTTATGCAAATGTGATACGTATATATATATGTATAATTATATTATACGTAAAAACGAGCGCATATTACTGAAAGAATTATTGAAAGAATTATTGGAGGAACTATCAAAAAAGGTCATATAACAGTTAATCGAAAAAATATAAAAAAATATTAATTTTCTTTATACTGCGAATATACAAATGCAGATTTCGCCGCCGTTCTATTGTAAGTATGCACATTTTCCTCTCCGTGTGTTTCAAATCCTATCGTTCCCCTCCGTGCCTCGATACGCACGCATAATATTAAAATTTCTAAATTGTAATGAAGCTATTGTTCTCCACGAGCCATGGTATAGTTAAAGGATTCTAACCTATTTTTTCTCTTCCTTAACTGAAGTGATCGGTTTTATTACAGATATCTTTTAAACCTACGTAGGAGAAATTTTTGAGTAGGAAACTTTTAAATCTAAAAATATGCAAATTTAAAAAATATATACGATGTTTTGGACATGAGACTGCCTGTTAGCCCATCTTCAGTGAGATACAAGCAGCTCGATCTTGCTCAGTTCATGATTATCAAATCTTCAAACATCGATATCTCGGGTTAAAAAAATCGTACAGAATCAACTGAAAAATGCAATTGAAGCCTAAAAGATAAGCTTTTTAATGAAATTAGAGAGATTAATAGCAAAAATTTTCATACCCAGCATCATTCGTAATTACGGAGTTTAATTCTATTTCCGATACTTGCAGTGCAATATCTCAGCTTCTAATGAATGAAATAAAAAAATTACATAGAGGTGTTGAAGAGCAGAAGTTTTGGCCACCATTATTCACAATTATAACCGCATAGCAAGACTTTTTCGGATTAAAAATATCGAGTTTTTGAAAAAAAATCTCAAAAAATCACTTATTTTTTTCGGAAAAGAAGCTATAACTTTTTTAAATTGAACTGTAGAATAATTGTGGTAACGGCATTTGAAAGATTAGACTTCTATCTATCGAAAACTCTATGCTTAGAATTTTTTCTAAGATGTTTAGCTAAAAAGATGTTGCGTCGAAAGTTGAGAAGAAAAAATGGACATGTGGGCCGTTAAGGAGGTTCTCCTTATACTTAGGAATTTAAGTACAGAATTCACTATATTTGACCAGTGCAGTCGGTATATATTCTACTCCCTCTTATTTCACAGTTACCCTATAGTACTTTAGAAAATTGCTAAAAATTTAAAAAAAAATTCTCTATTACTATAATAAAAGAATCTTTCCCTTAAGACTACGTGTTAAAAAAGCAATAACAAAAATATTTAATTCTCGGTACCCTAGCCTGGCGAAATTTTAACGAGAGCTTCTTCAATCATTTAACTTGCTACATAAAAATTTGTAAGTCGTTAACATCATCAATTCAATTATCGAGAGAACTCCCTTAACCCACTAACGACCAAGACCCCAAATTTTCAACAACTTTTTCAACTAAAAAAAAGGTTTGAAAAATTTTGAAAAAGATCATATCCGACGTATTTCGAGCGGTTCTTTCGAATGGTGATAACGATTTTTTGTTAAAATACTGTTGAAAAAAAATATGGCGTGCTTTTCACGAAAAAAATGTTAAGAAATTTGGAAATTTTCCACTTTATGCATTTTTTTCATAAGGAAAAATGCAATGACAATAATTCAAAATACTGCAAAAATGAGCAATCGATGTTCAAATATTGTGGGAAAAATTTTTTCATGATTCTAAAATATTTTTAAAATTTCTAAATTTTGTATATTGTTACGATTTTAATATTCTTTAGAAAAAATATGGGAAAGAAAGACCGCGATGGAAGTCGAACCGGGCCCGAGTGAATCCTCCGCGCCGAAGGCGAAAGCTCTACCACTGAGCTAATTCCCCATCCCGCTTATATCACTGCACTACTCTTCGTCATATTTCATAGCTGCATAGCTTGCACTTCAGCTATGCAGCGTTACGAAACTACACCATTCGTAGCACGTCTGAGGCCGCGAAACACGTCGCCCTCGACATGCTCTTCTTTATCGACTTCTATATGCGCTGCTCGGATCCTCGGCGTGCAAATTCTATTTTTACGGGACGCAACGCGGGTACCTCTTTTAATTCGGTATATTTTTCTTCTATTAAAAAATTCAAAAAATTTTCCCGTAATATTTGAACATCGATTGCACTTTTTTGCAGTATTTCGAATTAATGTCTGTAACAGGGTAGGATTTAGGGTTTAGGAGAATAAAAATACGCGGTGCTCGGGAGTCAAACCCCCGACGTCGAGAGTACGAGGCGAGCGCCCTAACCTCTGGGCCATTACCGCACTGGCCTTGACTCGGCATCAGATCCTAATGAAACACCTTGCCAGCATTACAGGGATCTACTACTATTCTCCAACGGCTAGCTCCTTGAAAATCCGCTGCCCGTTATATGTCATTGTATTTTCCTTATCAAAAAAATTCGTTAAGTTGAAAATTTCCAAATTTTTTAAATTATTTTCGTGAAAAACACGCCATATTTTTTGCAGGAGTATTTTAACAAAAAATCGGTATCACCATTCGAAAGAACAGCTCAACAAAATACGTCGGATATGATCTTTTTCAAATTTGTTCAAACCTTTCTTTTAGTTGAAAAAAAGCCTGGAAAAAGATGTTGAAAATTCGTGGTCTTGGTCGTTAGTGGGTTAAGGGAGTTCTCTCGATAATTGAATTGATGATGTTAATGACTTACAAATTTTTATGTAGCAAGGTAAATGATTGAAGAAGCTCCAGTTAAAATTTCGCGATGCTAGGGTACCCCAAAGCCGAGAATAAAATATTTTTTTTATTGCTTTTTTTAACACGTAGTCTTATGGGAAAGATTCTTTTATTATAGAAATAGATTTTTATATAGTAATAGAGAAATTTTTTTTAAATTTTTAGCAATTTTCTAAAGTACTATAGGGTAACTGTGAAATAAGAGGGAGTAGATATTTCATGTATAAATCTCATTTCCCTATAGGTTATACATGCAAAATATATACCGACTGCACTGGTCAAATCTAGTGAATTCTGTACTTAAATTCCTACGTATAAGGAGAACTTCCTTAAACCTATTCAAAAATATTTTACAAATTATATAAGAAATTTAAAAAATTTATTTTTTAAATTACACAATTATATTATTAAAATTTTAATTATATTTTTAAATTTTACATTAGTCTTCAATATACGAATAATTTTAAATATATTTTTTATTTTAAATATATTTTTAATATTAACAGAAGTTATGTATTAATGATTATATGCTTATTTTATTTTTTTTCTTTATTATATATTTTTTTAAATGTGAATCACTTCAAAATTTACTCACTCTTTCAAATGTATTTTTAACGGTTATACAAAATTTTTATTTATCTACTTTATAATTATATTACATTTAAACTAATTAATATGATATCTCGTTAAATATATAAAAAAATATCAATATATTTCACTACAACCTAACCAAAAATTTTTGAACGAATATTAATTTATCGGATATTGTAGAATGATAATTTAAAAAATCATATTTTGATAGAATTTAATAATACAAATAAAATGATACGTCAAACATCAAAACCCATAAAAAATTCTTCAATTAGAAATATTTCAAAAAAAATTTTAATCAGAAAAATTCAAATATCTTTAGAACTTTTAACTAAATGCTTGCAAAAATGATACAGTTCTCGTAAACTACAAAAATGCTATTTGAAAATAAAATTTTAAAAAGATTAAAGCCGTGTTACTTCTAGCTGTTGTCGAATGCCACAGAAAATCAATTTTTTGCATAATATCACTATTTTCTCTAAAAATTACAAATATTCATGCCTTGAAATTGAACAAATTTATGCAAATAATGCTCTTAATAATTGAATAAAAATTCATAAAGATTGATAAAGAGTTTTTAGAAAATGACATTTTTTAAAATAATAAAAGAAAAACGCAAGCTATTTAAAAAAAAGTCTCAAATTGTAGATAATTAAACATTCTTTCTAACGCATATTAAATATTTTTTTAATATTAATCTTTCCATCCGAGAAAAACTAAAAACTAATAGAATTTTAAATATTAATTTTCAGCGGCAATCCCACAAAAAAGAACGAATAACTTGATATTCAAAATAATGACGTAGGTTTCGTACATAGCCCCTACATGGAAAATGCGCCCGTCCCCCTATAGAATCCGATCTCTCAATTCTATTTATTCTGAACATTTATCTTAAAAAATTGAAAAGAAAATATATATCCTGAAAGAAACTGTATAAAATCCAAGATCAAAATTATTATTTTCCAAAACTTAATTTCATCGGATTTATGTATCTATATTTTAAACTGTTTGGGTACATACGTTTTATGTAGATTTAAAATAATTGAATTTTATGTATACTTCCTAAGATTACACACGTTTTGCACAAAATAAATGTATTTTTAGAGCTGAAACGATTTTCAATAAACACATATTTGTGTGTTATTACATAATGTACAGACGATTTGTGTTCTGGTAGTGAATTTTACACAAAACACGATTTTGAGCAGTCTACCTTCTACATTGTTGTATGATAAATGCAATTTTTTTATTACTTAAAAACATATAGAGTCTATTAAAAATTTATAAGAAATTTTTGAGAATGGTTCTTATATCGCGATCTTATTTGAGAATATACAGCAGATCTTTTACGAATAAAATTTGAATAGTATTTAGTATGCCATGCTAATAGAAACGTAGAAAAATGTTTCTTTTCTTTTTATATACAATTAAAGAATATTTATATATTATCATTTTTAATCTAACTTGATATAAATTATATTTCAAGGATTCATCCGCTAAGTTGACTTCAATAGTAATAGTGCATCATATCATTAATAATTCAAAATGGGGCCATCAGGAACGAATTCAAGTTATTCAAGTAGTAATAGCACAGCTGGGTATATTACCGAAAAAATGTATGTGTTGCTGCAACTTTATCTTCAAAACAAAAGTTGGAACCCAAGCTTAGAGCTGCTCCAATGTTTTACCGAGCTGAAGGAAACATCAATGCTACCAAGTGCTTCATATTTACAGTATGATTGATATAATAAAATAAGCAGTGACTATGTAAATAATTTTAGAATCACAAAAGTCAGTTATTATAATTATTTCTTATAATTTTTTGCATTTGAAACATATTCTGCATGTATAATGTCTTTAGACTTCTGCAGATGTATATAGATGTTCCAAAAAGATTTCTTTAAAATTGCTATGCCATCGGATAGAGATCGAAATTGTAAGACATACATAATTTGCTCGTTATCTGAATAAACGCATAGTTATTGAGTTATTGGCAATTGAATATTACAAAATTTAGCCAAACGTTTCACACCTGTTTTACTATTCTATGATATAATTTATCTGTATATCTGCTTGATATGCAGCATATTCTTTCATTACTGTTTTACCTTTTAAGCATTACTGTAAATCCTTGGAGCTAAATGGGGTTATACCTCAAGGCATAATATATTTTCGTCTGAATGTATGTCTAGATATACCATAGCGGTATAGGTAGAAGTGATTCTAGTTGATTTTCGTGATTTTCAATTACTGATAGTTCGATTATTATGCGTTTAATCAAAAAACGAGAGAATCACGTATATTTTCCAGTTTAGTTCTTAATCCGGCCGTGTTATTTTAATGAAACGTTTTTGAAAAACTCAGTATAATGCAGTTAATATTATTGGTGTTGTATTGTAATGGATGTTAAAAATCATATGATGTATATAGCTCTGTTGAAAAACTCCAGCTGAGGACTCACCAGGGAATCCACCTAGAAATTTACTTAAGTGGAAATTCAACTGAAGTTTTGAAACTGTTTCTAGGTGGGTTTCCGGCTGCATTTTTTCAATAGTAAAATATAAGGAATCAGACTCTTTATTAATTAGCCAATGTTTTGGTCAATATGACCTTTTTCAAGGCGAATGTTATTACAATATTATTGGGATATAAACCCAGTTAAAAATAATCAGTTGCAATTTTAGCTAGAAATCCAGTTGCATCTCCTATTTTTGGACAATCTTCAGGTAATATTCAGCTGGACATCTACGTAGTAAAACAGTCTGAATTGCTATTGTGTGAAGGAGGGTAAAGGAATCCACTCAGCGTACAAACTAATTGATCTTTATTTCCTTCCAAATACAGTGCGACCACCTCGAGTGCCACGTCGTACCATTCTGGCGCTTCGGCACTACGCGCGCCGATCTGAGCCAGCGTAGCCAAAAGCGGCTCTCTCAGAGAGGGAAATTTAAAATAATTAAAAAAACGCGAAAAAAAGCAGTAAGAAAAAAATATTTTTATGCATTGATAATTTCAAATAAACTAAAAGCAACAAAGTTACTATGCCATAATTAGTTATTTGTAATTATTTATTAGTTTAATAGAATTTTAGTAATCGGGCGGTGCCACTTGCTACCACGTTAAATTTGGGCTTTTTTTCACTTAAACAGAGTAAAATAGCGTTTAGTAAAATTATAAAATAATTAAACTTTAATTTGAAAGTGAAATAACAATGATTATTTTTTAAAAAGTGATTTATATAAGTGATGGGGAATAGCTGTATAGCCTTTCTGCATTACCCTGTGCGCGGCAGCGCGTTGTTTTTATAGTCGACTCTACGCGAGTTCATCTGTTTACGTGTTAACGGTACTATTCTCGCGCGGGCTCACGCCGCGTGTTGCCTCATAATATTTATATTTTGTATTATCCAAATAGCTTCACAATGTAAATTACCATTATTCTAAATCTGTATTATTTTATTTTATCTAATATATATATTTGGAACGAGTTAATATTTAAATTTTCATTGAATATATTCTTATTGATATGATTGTAAATATCCGTACATCATCTATTATATAATTATATAAATTACTAAGTTATATTCTTTACAATTCCTTTGCCTGATCAAAAATTCGATTTTTCTAAATCGAATTTATATCGTGGCTTTGTCGAACGTCATGATATATATAATGCCTTCAAATTATTCATTCAAGTAATATTCTATACAATATATAATCCTATATAACTATATATATTATAGGCTTTTTCAGTAATAATTAATATGTTTTTGATATTCCCGTTGGGCGTATATATAACAATAAGGCGTAAATGTGTAATGTATTAAATTATAAATTGGCAAACTATATATATGTACATTAATAATTTTACATGTTATAATTATTTTTGGAGAGTAGCAAAGTTGTGGTCTTAGTTGTACATGCTGTAATCTCCCTATAGATGGCCGTTTAGTGCGCCATGCTTATTCAAATCGTCTAAACAATTTAAAATATATGTACATTATATTCATTATAAGAATCATAAAACCGCTGCCAAGTCATTGTCACTTAGCTTCCTCTAACTTAATCTTTTGATATGATATACATTTATTATATGATTTATAAATAAAGTAATTAATTCAACTATTTAAAAACATTTCGTAAATTATATAAGAAATTTAGAAAATTTCTCAGAGGGAAAGCTTTGCAACGGTGAGAAAATTTTCTTTTTACGAAACTGATCAAATATTTTTGAAATTTTATATAGAAATAGAGTTCTTTGTTCCTTGAGTGCTGTATATTTTTATATACATTTGAATGATAACTTTTGAAAATATTTCAATTTTACTGTGTAATATTTTTTATAGAAATTTTTATTTTAATACTGATTTGATGAAATTTTACGTTTTATATCTCATTTTATTTGCAATTTCAAATACATTTAACATACATATTATAAATTTAAAAAATTTATTAATAATTGAGAAATTAAAAAAATATTTTTTCTAAATTTTTTCTAAGTTTGAGAAAAACTTATAAATAGTTATGTTACTTACTTTATTTATAACTTATATAATATATGCACATTGTCGACCAAAACATTAAGTTTATTGCCACAGATACAAAACTTCCTATCTAAAGAAGCAAAAGTCTCTAGCAAACACAAGCAATAATCGAGATCCTAAGTTTCGGCGCGGATGGGTATCCACACCACACGCTGGGATTCAGAGGGAATCCCAGGCGGTACCATCCTCGGCGCGCTTCTTTTTCGTACACTTATGACGAGTAGGCAAACGATCGCCAGTAGCCCTAGAAAACCTACTCGTCCCATCTGTGGTCTGTCGAGGTTCATTCAACACTAGCATTGCTGCGCAGTATACCTACATCTACACCAAGCCCTGTAAAATTGGCAAGTTGTGAATGTAGGCTACCGGCATGGCAGATTTACTAGCGACAAACGAATCGACAGACCAGAGATGCGTGCTGGATGAATTTCTACACCATCTTTCGAATTGCGTTGAATTCTTAGAGTCCTTTCGGGTAACAAGAGATGCCAATAGCAGCACCCTTGAACATCCGTCGGACTCTAGGATTTCATCGATATTCTTGGAGGTATCATCCTCGCATAACTCAGGACCCATCTGAAATGGGAAAACATATGGCGAGAAGACTAAATATTGGAGCCCCGGACCCAGCTCATGTGAGAAAACGTAAAGAAATAATCTGAAATTGTGGAGGCCCCTGAAAACTAAATAATGTAGCCCCAGACCCACTTGAAGTGGGAAAACATAAAGAAATAAACTGAAATTATGAGGGCCCTGTATAGTAAATAATGGAGCTCCGGACCCACCTAAAGTGGGTAAACGTACAGCGAGAAAACGAAATATTGCAGCCCCAGACCCACTTGAAATGGGAAAACGTAAAGAGATAAACTGAAATGGCGGGGGCCCTTAATCTACCTGAAATTTTATCGATGCCGGCATCTATTAACGACCTTAATATTAAAATATTGATTATTGACATTGTATATTCATTGTCCGGACATATGAAAACTCTTAAAACTAGAACATAGGTTATTAATATAATATCTTCGCTGTCCGCACGCACCTAGAAACACACCTAGTACTAAATCTTGGGTTAATTATAATATACTTAAAATCTTGATTGGCTGCAGCCGCTGGTCCTTCCTCGATGTTGATGTTCCGTGTCCGTTGTCCGCTGAGTAGATGATCCTTGATGTTGAAGTTCCGTGTCCGTTGTCCGCTGATTGGATGATCCTTGATGCCTCGCCCTAACCTGAAACAAAAAAAATACCGAAAGCTTTGGCAAAGAAAGGCCATCATCCTTCCATTGTCAGGCTGACATTACCGTTGTCGGGATCAACGATGCCATGAGCCGCGGCGGGTCACGTCTGAAATGGGCGAACCAATGCATGATGCACGCTGAACAGAATCATCGCCGCGCCATCACAGCAAACGACAGTTGACCCCAAAGCTCCGGGGTGGATGAGTTTCCACACCACACGCTGGGATTCAGAGGGAATCCCAGGCGGTACCATCCTCGGCGCGCTTCTTTTTCATGCACTTATGACGAGTAGGCAAAAGATCGCCAGTAGCCCTAGAAAACCTACTCGTCCCATTTTTGGTCTATCGAGGTTCATTCGACACTAGCATTGCTGCGCAGTATACCTACATCTACACCAAGCCCTGTAAAATTGGCAAGTTGTGAATGTAGGCTACCGGCATGGTAGATTTACTAGCGACAAACGAATCGACAGACCAGAGATGCGTGCTGGATGAATTTCTACACCATCTTTCGAATTGCGTTGAATTCTTAGTGTGTGTGTGTGTTTGTGTGTGTGTGTCTGTGTCTGTATGCATGTGAATGTGTTTGTGAGACAAGTGCACTGGCATAAATCCTATATATCGAACTACCTGACTCAACGCTTACGATGTTTACCACTTGAAAGCTTACCGCGAACTGATAAAGACAGTTGCAGTTGCATTACATATATAGTGACCTATAAGGGTGTGAGAGGTGTGGTCAATTAG
>UELU01084788.1:0-10305 GCA_900490025.1 Megastigmus dorsalis
CAGCTGGAGGGTCTGCATAAGGATCGGCTTATGTTACTGCATGAGAACTCTATTTTGAAAGACCAGATAAATTCTCTCATGCTCAAGATTTCGGCCAGGGTTGAGGAAGACTCGCGATTGACGAAACAGTGTAACAATAATGAAACTGTTAATAATGTTAATAATGATAACGACAATTTAGACAATGAATCATAGGTTTTTGTCTCTCTAGGCTCTGGAGTAAAATCTGCGCCTTCTCACCGCTCGCCCTCTGGGAGCTGTTGCGTGCGGGCTGGTGACGGTGATGAGTGCTGCGAGCTTCTGGTAAACGGAATAACTACTGATGCCTGGAATATTAATGTTTTAAATGATGTTGCGTTCGCAGTATTCAGCACTGTGCTCCCCTCTCTAGAGCGAGAGGAAGTCGTTGGTACCCGTATCCTGCAGCCTCAGGGTGCGAGGGGAGAGCGGGCTGAGGAGCCTGTGAGTGGCACAGTATTGAGGCCGAGGCGACCGCCGTCCTGCGTGGTTCGTCTCACCAGCAAAAAACGAGTTCATGAAATTCTCCGCGCTAAGCGCGCATTTTCAAATGATTATCTGACCACTAAAGATGTTAGGCCTTCTCCTCGTGGCTTAGAATCTGCCAGCCACTTGCCAGACCGTAGAATATATATTAATGAGTTGTTACTGCCTGAAGTTTACCGTGAGTTTTTAGGCTTTGAGACTTGATTTTAAATATGTCTGGCACAGTGGTGGCAGATTTTTGGTAAGGAGGAGGGGCGGTGAGCGCGCACATATTTTTACCTCCGCTGCGGATCTGCGGGCTGTTGCTGACGCATATTGTAGAGGGAATGGGTGCCCTGTTTCTCAGAGTCATACTGAGGAGGAGAGTGGCCAATCTAATACTAGTAGCGCTTCTGCAGTTACCGCATGACTGCAGCGAGAGATTGCTGGTACGGTGGAAGAGAGTGGACTGAGAGCTGATTTTTTCAATGTGAACTCTCTTAGAGAACACATTGGCCAAATCCGTCAGTTTCTTAGCGATAATTCGTCTTACCATCTGTTTGGGGTCGCCGAGTCGTGGCTTGGCCCAGTCGTCGATGATCGACTCATTCAGATCGATGGGTTTAGCATCTTGCGTCAGGATCGAAATGTTAATGGTGGTGGTCTTGCCCTTTATATTAGGAACGATTATAAGATTAAAATATTAGCAAACTCAAATAGTACTGGACCTGGCAAACCAGGTATTCCGGAATACATTTTTTGTGAAGTCCAAAAAGTCAATACGCCACCAATTCTTGTGGGTGTGATTTATCGCCCACCTAAAATAGCTTTTGGTAGAGATCCTGAATTTCTCTGTACTTTGAGAGACCTCTGTGGTAATTACAGCCACAAAATGATCATGGGAGACCTGAATGCAGATCTGTTATCGGTGACTGGTGATTGTGAGTTTATTCAGCGGATAGCTGATGAACTCTCAGTTAAGATCATCCGGCACGGCTCGACGCATCATACTGATACATCTCACACATGGATTGACATAATGCTAGTAGACGATAACGACACGGTACTCGACTTTGGGAATAGTCTGGCCCCTTTTCGCAGCAAGCACAACATAATTGATGCTACTATTGATATTCACGTTGCATCTTCTCCTAAAGATACCTTCTGCTTTCGAAGCTATAATAATATAAACTCGAATCAACTCAATGAGTTTTTGTGTCGCTGCGACTGGTCGACTTTTCCCACAAATACCTTTGAATCAGACTTTGACATAAATCAGGTGCTTGAATGTCTCCGTGTCAATCTACTGGAGGCTATTAATGAACTTGCTCCGCTGAAAACTGTTACTCCTCTCAGAGAAAAAGCCCCATGGATTGCCGCTTAGCTTCAGCTACTCATCAACAAACGTAACGCTACGCATAGACGGTATAAAAGGACTGGGAGTGCCGTGCTCCTGGATGAATTTCTATATCTACGCAATGAGGTCGAGATGCGCATGGATCAAGAGCGAGCCTCTTTTCTCAGCAATCAGCTTTCTAACGCTCTTGATCATAAGAAGGATATTTGGAAGGAAATGCGTAATCTCGGTCTCTTGCCTAAAAGCAGGCAGGAGTTGCATGGTTTTACCTCGGAAGAGCTGAACTCGCACTTTGCAGGTGTGTCGATCGCATGAATGAAAATATAGATGATATAATGAATGTTATACAGTCTGCGTCTGAAGACGGTTTCGCTTTTCATCCGGTCACTTTTACTGATGTAGTTCTCGCCATATCTCATTTTTCATCTCAGGCGAGGGGTGTGGATGACATACCGCATTTTTTCAACTCCTCCTTTGCTCAGGGAGTCTTCCCGAGTACTTGGAAGCAGGCTCAGTTAGTGGCTTTAAAAAAGATTTCTGCTCCATCCTCAGTCTCGGACTTTCGTCCCATCGCCCTAATGTGCTTCCTCTCCAAGGTGCTCAAGAAGATTGCACACTCCCAAATTACCAGCTACCTATCCAGGACCGGCATTATTGATCCTTTACAGGCAGGGTTCAGGCAGCATCACAGTACACAGACAGCCCTGCTTAAATTGACTGATGACATTCGTATAGGCATTGATCGAAGGATGATCACCTTGCTGTTGCTCTTCGACTTCAGCAAGGCATTTGACACCATCGCTCCTTCGAGACTGTCTCGGTGTTACATTAGATAGCAAATTAATGTGGAAGCCGCATGTTGATGCTATAACGAAAAAAGTAAATAAATCCCGCTATAGCCTGCTGTTTATAAGGGCATGTACCACCGAGACTCTTCGCAGAACGCTGGTTGAAGCATTAGTTCTACCCCATCTTGACTACTGCGCTGTAGTGTGTTTTGACGCAACCGCAGAGCAAAGAACTAGACTACAGAGACCGAACAACACATGTGTGCGATTTATCTACGGTGTCAGGAGGGATGAGCACATCACGCCCTATAGAAAGCAGCTGGGATGGTTGCGCGTTGACAGTCGGAGGATGTATTTCGCCGCCATTTTAATGTATAAAATTCTCCGACTAAATGAACCAGGTTATTTAGCGGCTTCTTTCAATAAACACCAGCCAGGTGCGCTAGCAGGGGTGATGCACAAGAACTCTCGGTGCCAGGAGTGCGCACGGAAACTGATATGAGATCTTTCCAGGTCCATTGTGCGCGCTTCTGGAACTCTCTCCCAGACAATCTGCACAACATTCCATCTTCGCGCGGATTCAAGACGGCGGTGCTTAAACACCTTTTCGACCTTGATGCCTAGTCATCCAGGGACGGAGCCTGTGATCTTGGTCCGCAATATGCATAGATTATAGTTACAGTTATAAATTGAATGACTTACACGTCACAGTAGGGGCAATCGAATGAGCTGTATGTTAACTTATTTCGTTATGTCCCCTATACATTGATTTTAAAGTGTGAGTGTATTTATTAACGTGAGTGTGTCGACGAATGAATGAGTAGAGTGAATGATTGACTTTTATTTTTAAATGTATTGTTATATGATAGATATCGACTGATTCTGTAACTTCTGTTTATTTGCATTTTATGAGATGCGCTGTGATACTAGTAATAGGTTTGTGCAATATTTAAGACTGATTTGTAAACAGTTTAATATATCTGAGTAAGCGAATCTGTGATATCACAGTAAGTGCAATAATCGTAATCTCTGTCTCTGACTCTCTGTCTCTCTGTCTCTGTCTCTGTCTCTCTGTCTCTCTGTCTCTGTCTTTCCATCTCTGTCTCTCCGTCACGTTCTCTCCGTCTCTGTCTCTCCCTCTCTGTCTCTCCATCTCTGTCCCTCCATCTCGCGCTCTCTGCCTCTTTGTTTCTTTGTGTCTCTGTCTTAACAAAAAAGGATACTGATAGACAGAGACAGAGCGTTGTAATGTTTTTCCGTAGATACAGTTTAAAAACGAGGTAGTCAAACTACTGTAGCGGCGGCTTGCAAGGTGTGAGTCGCGACTATGCATGGGTGAGTGTTCACGCCAAAACTCTTCGGTTTGCCTTCTTGGTTCTATTTCTTTTATGGTATTATCTATTGAGACGAAAATATACCGTACTACTAATTAAAATAAAGTTTCCTTTATTAGCGATAGAAAATCCGTTATTTTTTCCTTAACATCCCGCTTCCACGGGCACAGTAGGAATGCGCTTTTACTGTGCAGGAAAACTGAGCTGCAGAACTTGAGAGAATCGCACGGTACTCGCAATTATTCTTTTGAACATTAGAATGCGTGATTCTTTAAGAGAGTCATGCGTTTGTCAACGCTAGCTATTTGACACTGAACCGTGGGAGAATGAAACTGCGGTGTCCCGCTGCAAGGTGTTAGCAAGTCGGAGCGAGAACGCGATATCGTCAGACCGAAACGTAAATGATCGACACTAGTAAATAAATAATTAAAACAATGCAAATCTTGAATATAGTTGCCCTTCGTTTTCAAATTGTCCGTCATCAAGCATAGTTTCAAGGAAATATTTGAATATCACTTTGCTGACGCTTTCAACAAGATGATAAATAATTTAAAAACATTTTATAGAATAAAAACTTTATAACACTAAAATGTTAACTTTAAGTTAGTACAAATTACCCGAGGAAGCCTTAGCGATCGAGGAATTGTAGCTATTGAGGTTTACAAAGACTCCACGATATAATCAAAATACCGAACTCCATATAACGTAAACATGCTGTTGTTCTAAAGTTGCCTTCTTCTTGGCACACTCATTTATACGGCTTGCTTATTTAGCTAACTTAATTTTTTTTGACATTATAAGAATTATAAAAAATTAAATAATTAAGTTTGTAACACTCATAAACGTTATTAAAATAAAACTAATTGTTGCATGTAATATAGATTTCTATTTAGATATAAGAGATTGATGTTTTAAATAAATTAATAATTAAAATATAAATTAAAGTTATTGCCATAAGTATCTATATTAGAGTAAAGTTAATTATTAATTACTTATATTTAAGAATGCGCAAATAATAAAGCAAATAATGCATAATCATAAATATAATAATACTCAATGCATTTGATTGCATAATAGTTAAGAATAAAGTCAATTGTGAATTATAAAAGATATTAGATAATTACATTTATTGAATGATAATTAAGAATATTAAAGATAAATGCAAATCGATTATTGATAGATAATAATAATCAGAGTAGTAACATTTAAAGAAGCGTGAGAAATTAGAAATATAATCGTAATATAATCGAAAATAAGATGTTATAATATATTGCGAGCGAGAAGAAGCAATTCGACCGCTAGACGTGCGAGTCAAACACACGCACGCGCTTACACCAGGAACCAGAGAGAGAAGTCCGGCTTATCAAGCGCGGACAATCAAACGCGCAGACACAGACGAGGAATCAAGGAGTGATTTTCGATTAATTACGCACTCTTGTACCTTCTCTCGTGATAGAATAAACTCCACACCCGCAATCATATTCTTACTTGTATTTTTCCTTCTAACTTCGAGGCTCTCTCGATTAGTTGTTCGCTTATTGCAAGTGGCAACGACCCGGAAGAGATTGGAAAACAATCGTGCTTTTACTCGCGGCTAGCTTGGAGAACATGGCGTTCTCCAATGAACCCGCTGCGCTTTCATTAGCGCTGTTTTCGAGCAAGTCGAGCAAGCATGGCGCTTCTTGATATACCTCGAATACAGAGGATAATATTATAACTCCTTGACGATCCAATGCGTGATCGTGAAGGGACTTATTAATAATAAGTTAATAATAAGCATTGCGCTTTCTCAACAAACTAGTTACTCTTCATTGAGTTTTCCACGAATAAAGTGGAAACATAATATACTTTTCCACTGAACCTCGTGGAAAGTCAACGAATGACCTCCGTCTACTGTCCATTGCGTGATGGTAGATAGACTGTTATAAACGATAAATATAAGAAATAACTAAGTTATGTTTTGAGTGACTGGCAGTAAGCTAAAATAACATTGCGCTCCTTTAGCGAACCCGTTTCACTAATAATGTACTTTCCAGATGGGTGGATTGACATTGAGTCATCCACTCAACCTGGATAAGCAAGGATTTTTTACATTGCCCATTACGCGGTAGCGTAAAAAAATCAAGCAGCTCAAGTAACCCTAGTCTAACCTATCCCGTCTTCGATCCTTTGGGAGCAGCTTTTGCTCTGCGGTGGAACGCCCGCTCCCACTTTTCTAGACGACTATCTCCCCATTACGCGGGAAATAGAAAAGTCGACCAAGGTAAATTTAACAGTGTCAGGGTGGCGACGGGCAGAAAAATTGCGCGTTGCTGTCACCTCTCCTTTGCTCTGACACATTAGGGAGGGTAATACTCAAATTGAATATCCTTAATTCCAATAGCTAAGTCCAGAAGACGAACTCTATTGGTTTTGAGAGTAATATCTTACAAAATCAAAAAGCGTAACGTGTGAACGTTACAAGTTTTAGTTTAATTTAAATATCGTAAAAATGGTTTAATACAAAAATAATAACTATAACAGGGGACGTTACATATCTTGTTTACGGCTTTTTCATTTGGATTGCAACATTTTTAGAAATCAATAAACAATGAAATTTAAAAAAACATTTATACCTGATTTTCCGATAAACCTTTTATTACGAATTATTATATTACTACAGAGTTATCGTTCGCCAGGGAAGTTACATTAGAAAAGATGCACACCAAATTTTTATAGAAATAGCTTGAGGTCTGTAGCAAAAATTTTCTTTTTACTCTAAACGAATTGCCGTTTAAAAGTAAAATGTCTTTTAGTAACCTCATATGATTTTTTTGGACAATTAATGTTTATAACGTAATTTATAACATTTGGAAGTTTTGTGGCTAATTCACGAATGAATTTTGTATCCTCTCGTTAATTCTTTTCACGCTCTATACAACAGCGCGTAAGAACGAGGAACCGTGAGCAGTCTAGTCCTGTTTCTGTTAACCAATCGTGTATTATACAAATTGACTCGTCTGCTATTGTTTTAACACCTTCTATGTGTTTCGCTACCACCACTATCACTATGTTGTCTGCAAATCCTGTTACTGTTGCTCCTTCACATAGTCGTAGTCCAAGTACTCCATCGTACATGATATTCCAAGTCGGCGGTCCAAGCACTGAGCCTTGGAGAACGCCTCCTGTGACTTCATTACTCTTGGTGCCATTCGCAGTGTCATATAGTAAGATTCTGTCCTTCAAATAGTCGGACATCATCCTCCTTATGTAGAGAGGCACATTTCGCTTTCGGAGCGCCTCATGTATTTTACTCCATTTGGCTAAGTTAAATGCATATTTACCATCCAGTGTAACAATAGCGCAGTACTTCTTTGTTCCTCCTTTCCATTTGTCTCCATTTATCGCTGTTCGTGCAGTGTCAAATACTAGACCAGCTGCGTCCAGGGTAGAACGCTCCTTGCGAAAACCGTAGAAATGTTCCGCCAGTCCTCCTGCGCCTTCAATGACCTGGTCCATTCTAACGCAGAGTATGCGTTCTACGATCTTCCCAGGTGTGTTCAGCATGCAGAGTGGTCTGTACGAGGCTGGGTGATCAGGCGGCTTCTACCTTTTGACAGTAGCACTAAGCGCTGTGTCTTCCAAATAGTGGGGAACTTTCCTTCTTCGAGCCATGAGTTGTACAAGTCTACGAAAACCTCCGGGTGTGCGCAGATAGCATGTTTCAATGCAATATTGGGAATGCCATCTGGGCCCGGAGCCTTCTTGTTTCCTACCCTTTTGCATGCAGCTAGCAGTTCCTCCTTTGTGATTTGAGGAGAGGCATCCTCACTTATCCCCACTCCGATAACACACGATTCCTCCAGCTGTCTGGGGGACAGAGAAGTCACAATCCGGCGTAATAGCTTCCTTTTATTTTCTTCATAACCAGTTTGTACGGTCGACCCCAGGGATCCAACTCTACCTCGTCCTGTAATTCTTTAACACACCGTCGTTTGCTGTCCCGAATTTTCTTCTTGAGTTTCCGTATAGTCTCCTTCATTTCCTGATTTCGGGCTTCCACTATTTCCTGTCCTCGACCAGTCTTGTAATATTTCTTCTTTGCACGTTGCTCCTGCCTCCAAGTTCGGTAACACTCGCTGCGGGCACTCTCGACGTCCATGTCCCACCAGTATACTGGTGGTCGCCTGTGGCTGTTCACTTTTCTTGACATGGAAGCGTCACAGGCTCTAGTGATTATTTCCATCGCCAGTTTCACCTTACTGTTCGCCGTCCCAGACAGCTCCATTTCTTCCAGTGCCAACAGAAACATGTCCTTGTCATAGTCCTCCGTTTTCCAACCGACTCTCTTGGTCTGTACACTAACGCTGGATCCTTCTCTTGTTTTTCCTACCTCCATTATTATGGCCTGGTGATCACTATTTGTGTAGTGTTCACTCACTGTCCATGCACCAAATGCTCCAATAAGGCAGCTGCTAACATAGGTCAGATCTACCACAGACACTGTGTCTCCTCTTCTAAAGGTGTAAGTAGATCCCTGGTTAACTAAGACCAAATCTAAGAGCCCGAATGCTTCCAATAGTATTCGACTTCTCTGGTTTGTCCTTTGACTGCCCCACTCCACAGCCCAGGCATTGAAGTCACCTGCGATCAGTATCGGTTTCCTTCCTGCAGCATCTTTCACAAGCCGATCTAACAGATGTTCGAACTGCTCGATTGGCGCGTTGGAGAAAGCGTAGCAGCTGTAAATATGTATACCTGCTATCTTAATGCGTATAAATCCTTTTTCACGGTTAATCATATTTTCCTCGCTGCTTTGCCGGTACTGTCCATATCCCATGATGGTTCGTCTAGATATTTGTACTGTTCGCACACGATTGCTACATCCACCTCTGTTTCGTAGACGTACTGGTTCAGTAGGTCCTGTGCAATTGCACAATGATTTAGATTTAACTGCACTATTTTAATTTTTTTCGTCTATCCAGTACTGCTACTGTCGCTTAGTAGACTGGTCATGTATAACTACCGGTAGCATGGTCCATTTCTTCTACTGCACCTTTGTCCTGGCAGAGTACGCAGCTCGGTTTGTTTTTACAGTCTCTTGCTTTATGCCCTTCGGTTCCACACTTGTAACAGAGGTTACTTCGATCCTATGTTATTGTGCAGTTTTTGCCGATATGTCCAAATCCTAGACATTTATAACAGCGAAGTGGACGTGCGTTCCGTTTCATCTCTCGTATTCTGCATACTACCCAGCCTATTCTGATTTTCTGCTTTACTATCAACTGTTGAGCCATTTTTGTTGGCATTTGAATGTTAACCGTCTGCGTATCACCGTATGCCTTCCGCAATGACTTTATTGTCATCTCCTCAGCTGGGGATAGGTCACTATCTTGGAACTCATTGCGTATCGTCTCTACAATGTCCTCCTTGCTAGTTAGTACATCAAGGTCCTTTATTTCAAAGACTCCTACGTCTTGTAGGGTCCTTACTTTGGTACCTTCTTCTAGCCCTCCTTGTACCACTTGTTAAAGTTCCGTTGCCTTCCCTTCTGCTGTACGCTGAAATTCTAGAAGCAGGTCTCCAGCCGCCGTCTTGCGTACCCTGTTTACGTTTTCGCCAACTACCTTCAGTTTTGGATCCGCTTTCATCTTTCTCAAGATATCGACATATGACTTACCGTCGGCAGCCGTTATAATAAGGGCATCCGGCCAGGATGGTCTGGTCCGTGGCGGTCTTTGATTTCTGGTACCTTATTGACTTAAGGTACCATTGTTCTCTTTGTTTTCCTCTTTATTCTTCTTCTTCGTCTTCCGTATTCGAACCACCTCCCAAAGTGTCTCCCTGTCTAGGATGGGTGGTGGGGACTGCGTCGTTCCCGCCCTTTTCGTCTTCTTCCTGATCGTCGTATCCTGCAGCGGTGATGTTCTCCTACGCTTGTTAGGAGTCTGTTCCATCTGTCTCTGGACGAAGGAGGGAGAGGTTTGGCTCTCACGATCCTTGCTACTTCTAGCCTTCGACTGAGTACCTGTTTTGGTCTTCGTAAAGTCCTTTAGTGCTCTGCTAGTAGCTTTTGCCATGGTCTTCAACTCTGTGTCTATGTTTTTCTTATCCAAGATAAATACCACCAGAGCTTCGACTTTCTCTTTGAAGAGCTTTAACGACCGAGTCTCTTTATCCTGCTCTTTTCCTTGGTCTTCCATTTCCACTCTATTCCCTTCGTACACTACTTCCATCTTTCCTTCTTCACTAGTCTTTTGAGCAGCAGTAAGGGCTAAAAGTTTATCATCTCTATAGTGCTAGGCTCGCTCGTGTGTGTGTGTGTGTGTGTGTGTGTGTGTGTGTGTGTGTGTGTGTGTGTGTG
>UELU01084804.1:0-10084 GCA_900490025.1 Megastigmus dorsalis
ATATTTCTCATTATGCATTTTATAGTTCTAGCATAAATAAAGTTTCTTCAAAACAAATTCATATGAAATAATCCATTTTTTAATTTGCAACTTATTGTTATTCTTACTGATTTTCATTAATATTGACATTATTTCGTAGTTTTATTTGTTTAATTACATATCAAGATAATTATTTATCGTTATAAACTCTCTAACGCCTGAACAGCATATTTTTTTATGAAAAGTTTGGCTGTAAATTTTTTTCCTAAAATACCTTTTCCATTACTTTCGAGATTGCTCTTTTGAATGCCGTGGTTGAAATTTCTGAAAACTGCTGTAAACAATAAATATTTTGAGGCTATTTTGAAAAAGTCATGAATTTTCAGATAAAATTTATTTAAGAGTATTTATTTAAGTGATAAGTGTATTTTCTTCTTAAGAAAATAATATATGTATATATGTATATGTATATGTAATTAATATTTTATTATTAAATTTTTATCATTTCAGATTTAAAATTGAAAATCAACCCTCTAAAAGTTTTAAATTTATAAGCTTACTTTCAAACTCTACACATACCTGAAAGTGAGACAAGTTATAAAGAGATTAAATTGTCGGAAACAATTAAAAGCATTTTAATAGATTCAGTAAATGATTCCAATGAGGTTGATATGATCGTTGAAGATACATTGGATTTTCAAGATGACTACAAAGATCATGATGCAAAAATAGTAGAGGATGAAGTTCAACACCACATTCCTGATCCTTTCGAAGCACCCACAGATTACTGTACAGAACAAAATGAAGATATTAGTTTTGAATATAAACAAAGAGCCGTGGAATACTGGAGAAGTAGCAAAAAAAAAAAGAAAAATCTGAGTGTTAACAGGGTACATAAAAAATTTAAAAAAGTTAGATCTTTGAGTCAGTTGAAACGTTGGGCTCACACACTTAATAAAGGTGGTACTTATAGAGAGAAAATTGCAAGAATTTATCAGTACAATCTGGATAATTTTAAAGCATCATTAGACGCTGGCTACATTATTCATGATCGTGATCCATGTCGATGGGCATTACAAGCTCAAAAGGACATAGGCTCAGAACACGTGAGATTTAAGGCTTCGAAAAAGTGGCTTTCGAAATTCAAGACAGCTCATAGAATAGTATCCCGGAAAGTAAATAAGTTTGTAACCAAGAAATCAATAGTAAGCAATTCAGAACTAATTACTAAAGCAGATGCGTTTATTGCTGACGTTAAAGCAGGCATAGGAGTAGTTGGAATTCATAATGTGTATAATTCTGATCAGAGCGGATTCCAACTAGAAATGCACTCTAGAAGAACGCTAGCAGTGGGAGGAGAAAAACAAGTACAGTGTTTAGTACAGTCAGATTCATCGACAACGCATAGTTGTACTATACAGCCACTTATATCAGCTGCAGGAGAATTAATATCACCACTCTTTTTAGTTTTGAAGGAAGCTTATGGGCTGCCCGCGCAACGGGCAGTAGACAGAAATTAGCTTACACTCTTTTCACGAGGTTCGATGGAAAAGTGTATTACTTTTCCACCTTGCTAATGAAAAAACCCAGTTACGTGTACCTGGTTTGTCAAGAAAGCGACCTTATGGTCGGAACTGCATGCGCTAGTTCCGTATTTATATGAGAAGTGAAATAAAATTGGTTTCATTGTAAAATATCAATTAGAACCTTAAATATATTGCAAAATCCAATTTTGGGAGTGGATTTCGAGGGCGGATTTCACCCCCTCAAAGTGTTTTTCCGCCGATAAAAAAAAACACGTGTTACTTATTTTTTTATGAACTACAACATATCAAAAGAATATTGAATTCGGTGAGGTCGGGCTGGAAGACCTTCCTTGTAAGTGTTGTGTATGTTTGTGAAGAAGAGAGAGAAGATAAACATTTATAATTAAAGACTCACTTTTTATTTGTAGATTTCTCAATATTATCACACTTATTCACTATTATTACACTATTATACTTTTAGATAGGTACTCGGCGGATTGTTTTGCACTGTCACTGGCACAGAGTTCGGATTTAGAAAGATTGCTGCTGTAGTGGTTGGATGGCTGCTTGTAGTGGCTAGATGACTCTTGTGAAGTTCGGATGTAGAAGTTCGGAGATACTGAAGATACTGCAGAGACTTGGAGTTTGGAGTTCGGAGCTTGTAAGTTGAAAGTTTCGATGACTGTTGTAGAGTTCAGACTTAGACTGGCACTGAATTCGGAGGTAGAAATACGGAGCTAGAAGTTCGAGCGTGACGATGATGATTGTAGAAGTCTGGAGACACTGTAGATACTGCTGAGACTTGGAGTCCGGAGTTCGGAGTTTGTAGTTTGAAAGTTTCGAGTTCCGGAGACGGACTCCGGAATCTCTACTGAATGTTGCAGCGTGATGCGCGTGCTTTTAAAAACAATGACCCGCCTAATTTTACGTAGGCGTATGTAGGTCAAGGTAGGAAGATCTCATTGGTGATTGGTTGAGTTTCATCGGACAACCCTCTGATGAGTGGTGGGGCAGTTCGAGACTACCGAGTTCTCGACGGGTTGATAGGTTTTCTCGTTTGGCGGGCGTCTCGAAGGTTCGGCGCCGTGTTTTATAGTTCAAGCCTATGTACGCCTAATGCGTGTGTTTTTCCGGAGTGATCAGGTATGGGTTTTGTATTGGTTCGGCTGTCTGCGAAGCAGCGTTGGATTTTATGATATGACGGGCGTCTTGAAGGTTCGTAATATTATATCTATGCGAAAAGGTATAGTGGCAAACTTGGAATCTATGAGTTTGGAAGTAAAGGTAAATAAAAAGAAAATTCTACGGTTTTCATAGGATGTTACAGCACAATAACGCAGAGGGCATTTATCATTTCTTACTGTATTTTCAAAAATCAATATAATTTCAATATTTTGAAAAAATTTATTATTTATGTAATTAATTGTACATGAAAATTGTATTAGTTAATCCCAAAGGCAAAAAATTAAAATAATTGCTAGCAGCGTATAGGCTGATAAGCATATTTGACTTCTTGGCTTTACACCGTAAATGATTCGGTTGACGTAGTGGATTAGCGTCTTGCCTGGTAATTTTTGTTATCGAGGTTCGAATTCCCTCTCGGAATGAATTTTTTTTTCAATTAATTTTACTAATTTTTTTTAATGTTTAGAACGTTACTCTAATCGATCGTTTCTTTTAATTACTACATTATTTTCTGTTTATACTGTTTTATAAAAAATTGAAAGACAGCTTACCGTTCAAATAATCACAGTGTGAGAAACACTAAAGACAATGAACAATTCATTTTTATAAAGGAATGACAAATATTGGAAAAAGCACTTTTGTATGCATTTGTTACAATATGTATACATTGTAATATAATTATACTTACATTGTGATATAATAATACTTCCTCATTTTCCATATTTAATTTGCATTATATTATAGTACTATTTAATGAAATATAATTGAAATGTTACCCACTGAAAATTTTAAATATCTTCGAATGTTATTTTTATAAGTACCTTTTCAGTACGAAACTGGGGAATATGTTTATAAATGCACGACGATCGCGTACGCAACAACTCGCGGAATACATCGAAATATTAGCTTTATGACTAAGAAATAAATAAAAAAGAAATGTTATAAGGGCGCATATGAAATAATCATTCATTTTATTAAGTAAAAATCAATTATCAAAAAAAAAGTAGTTTCAAAAAGATTTGAACCTCGGTACTAAAAATTAGCAGGCAAGGCTCTATATCCACTATACGCGAACGAATCAATTAAAGTAAAAATACTAAAATACTAATAGCAATTTTAGTTTAAATTAATGTGTAATCCCGATTACCTCTTTAGTAATCGAAATAATTAATACGATTTGGAATTTCTAACCTCATTTTCCCTCGTACTGAAAAAGTACTTATAAAAATAATATTCGAAGATATTTTCAAATTTTCAGTGGGTAACATTTCAATTATATTTCATTAAATAATACTATAATATAATAAAAATTGAATATGAAAAATGAGGAAGTATAAAATGCATATTGTAAAAAATGCATCCCAAGTGCTTTTTACAATATTTGTCATTCCTTTATAAAAAAGGAATTGTTCATTCTCTTTAGTATTTCTCACATAGTGATTGTTTGAACGGTAAGCTGTCTTTCAATTTTTTATTATAATTGTTTATAAAATAGTATAAACAGAAAATAATGTAGTAATTAAAAGAAACGATCGATTAGAGTAACGTTCAAAACGTTAAAAAAAATTAGTAAAATTAATTGAAAAAAAAAAAAAAAAACTCATTTCGAGAGGGGATTTGAACCTCGGTAACAAAAATTACCAGGCAAGGCGCTAATCCACTACGCCAACCGAATCATTTACGGCGTAAAACCCAGAAGTCACATATGTTTATCAGCCTATACGCTACTAGAAATTATTTTAATTTTTTGCCTTTGGGATTAAATAATATAATTGTCATGTATAATAAATTTTTTCAAAATGTTGAAACTATATTGATTTTTGAAAATACAGTAAAAAATGATAAATGCCCTCTGCGTTATTGTGCTTTAACGATAATTATACGTTTAATTTATTAAAATCACGAGGTTCTTCTAGTGTAAAATGACAGTAGTGTTAAAATTAGAAAACCATTCAATTGTAATTATTTTTAAAATTTATCTCATAAAAATGTATTTACATTTGGGGAAGTAAAACATTTAATAAAATTTTATGTTAAATAATTCGGTTAAAAATGAACCATTAATGCACTTTGAAATTTATTTATTAATGTATAAGGTTAAAAAAAAAATAAAATCAGTCCAAAGGCCGGGTTTCTGTAAATGTCTACTAACGTTACAAATCCCTTTTTGCCGCTTTGGCCGACCGCGCGTTTATTATTTCGGCATTTCTCCTCCGCCGCTGTACATACATGTTGCCCCTCCACCGTGCTTCGTGAAATCGAGCAGCGGCGGGAGGGAAGGCTGGATGCGCATAGTTTCATGCAGATCCGCGTGGCACCGCTAGCTCACGGCACAATTGGACTGGCACGGGTTCGCCGTATCTCACTGGCAATCTCTTACTAATCTCTGGTGAGTCCATGTTTTCGAGTGCTGAATTCTTCCGAGGGGGTCTTTTTCTCTCCAATAATAACGAAGTTGAATAGTTTGATTCCATTTCTTCTTGTTCGAGTTTTTCAGCTGCTTAGCAAATTTCGACTCGAGATATTTCCAAATTATTTTGAATGTTTATTCTTGATGTTGGTGCGTTTATTCTTTTAACAGGCTCGGCATTCTTCAAGGATACCGAGCCCCCTTGAAGTTTAAATGGTCTTCTTGAGTGCCCTTGTCTTCAACGATGTATGAAAAGTTAAAATCATCAGATGAAGACCGTTTAGATAAATAGCTTCTACCTTGATGTCTCCGATTGTTCCAGCAATTTTTTGAGCTGTCTCGTTTTCTGAGCTGTGTCTGAGAGAAATTTGACGCTTCCTGGTCATTGCCCGGCGCCTCGTATTGTCTTTGCGCTTGATCCATATTCGGTCGTGCCGCGTTAGCTTTATTTTGTTCAGGTTGATCCGATGCATTTATAATAATACAGTATTTGCTAAATTCGTGACCCGGATTGTTGCAAAATTCACATTTTAAATCGTGTTTCTTCTTCCGGCAATCTTTTTCCAAATGACCATTTCCACGACAATAATTGCAAGTTTTGACGGCTGGAGCTACCCTTACTGCAGCATTTTGAGTGTATGAATTATCGTTATGCTCCTGTATTTGGTCCGCATATCGACATTCCTCGTATTCTGTATAAAAATTGTCTTCCTGTAGTGCATTTGGTGTATCATAATATGATTAAGGGCTATATGGTTGCTGCGCTTGCATTTGGTTCGAGGCTGCCATAAAACAATTAACAGCCTGTAACGCTGGCACATGCCGCGTTACGTAGTTCACCGTGCGACCGCTAGGCAGCTACGCGAGCGCGAGCGCGTGCTAAACCGCTCTCGCTCACCACGAAAAGTGGACCTTCGGGTATATAGGGGACCCATATACCGAGCATAGTTACGCTCCACCAAGTCAAAGGCTATTGTTAAGAGCCAGTGGAAGGCCATAAGGCCGGACTTGACGGTGCGCCATAGTGCCTCTGGCAGGAAGAGACCTCCAGTCGCCACACACAGATAGAGGGCGCATAGTTCCCCTCTATCTTTACACAAAAGCATAAAAGCGCGTTTAAATGTGAACGCTCACCACCAACCACCACACACCTGATAGGGGTAGTAGTAGCAATACTACTACTCCTCCGTACCCGAACCTCCACCGTCCTATTACCGACACTACAGGATTCTGTCCTACCGACCGTATCATATACACCGGAACCGTTACAGCTCTCTGAGCTCCGAATCCCTGCCTTAAAGGCACATCTGTGGTGGGTGGTACCGAGCGAGTTTAGGGGTCAGCCCTCGATTAATCGTAACCGAGGACTGATTACCGACCGAAATTGTATATATTACTCGTAACCTTAGCTTTAAGCACACTCACGTTGAGACACACACTTAACCCTTGTTCTCTACACTATTAACCCTAGATAAGTTCAGTAGTCTTAAGTAACAGCTAACTGACAGTAGGCTTTCATTTCAGCATTACCGACCGAGCCGATCCGATTATACCTACAGCTGCTAAGTAAAGAGTTATCATTAGTTAGTCAATTTTCTCGTTCCTTTCTTTTACCTACATAATCCCGCGGAAAGGTAAAACAGTCCGAGTGTCCCTACGCTGTGGGTAGAGACTCGCGGTAGAGACACGCCGTTATACCAGCAGTCCGATTGTTCTGCGCTGTGGGTAGAGACTCGCGGTAGAGCACGCTGCACAAGCGCCACCTTAAGTGCACGCTTGCTCTAGCGTTACATGGCGATCCTGCCAGGATGATTTAGGTGGTACTCTGTCAGTTAGCTACACTCACGGAAAATTTTTTTTTTATCAAATATTGTATCAATATAAGTGTATACATTTTTATTGTTATCTTGTTCTACGCTCAAAAACCGATTTTCTTGTAAAACACGAATCCTCGTTTATAAAAATACCACCCAGAAACCAAACCTTCCTCGACCTACAGAAGAAAGAAGATGGCGTGGATTACTGCACTCAACAATACCGCACTTGAAGAAAAACACGACACACTAGGCCTCGACAACACCGGAACCGTAGACGACCTCCGAAGCCGCCTCCGTACCTACGCCAGGGAAAACTCCAACGACGAGAACATCCAACAATGGCAAAAGCCGACCATCAAAGAAGATATAGCCGGAACATCAGAACAGCTACCAGCGGGAGGACAATTCCTCCTCCCAACGGAGTTCATGGACCGCATCATCGACCGATCCAAACCAGTCGAAACAATCCGCAAGTGGAATTGCACATTCAACGGCAAAGATTTGTATAACTTTCTCGACAGAGTCAATGAACTGAAGACCGCATATAACATCACGGATAACCAACTACTACTAGGCCTACCTGAACTGCTCCGAGATAAACCACTGGAATGGATGCGAAACAAAACAACAAATTGGGCAACATGGAACGACGTAGTTAAAGACTTAAAAATAAAATTTTTATCATGAGACGAAGAAGGCAAATTAGAAGAGCTCATTATAAACAGGAAACAAAGATCAAATGAAAAAATAGGGGGGTAAAACAGTCCGAGTGTCCCTACGCTGTGGGTAGAGACTCGCGGTAGAGACACGCCGTTATACCAGCAGTCCGAGTGTTCTGCGCTGTGGGTAGAGACTCGCGGTAGAGCACGCTGCACAAGTCCACCTTAAGTACACGCTTGCTCTAGCGTTACAAGCCTTTGACTGAAAATGCTTTAAAGAAGGTGGATGTCTTCCGTATCCAGTAAACTTGGGCTTCAGGGTTTTTGATAAGACTGATGCTTTTACTATCACGTCAGCTAGATCTTTCGGCTTCTCATTTTGTACGCGATATTCCGGAGGATCGTTGAGCCTTGCTAAAAAGAATTGTAATGCTTCGCGTTTAGCTGTTCCCGGATGATAGTCGTAATCGATTCCGTCCGGATCGATTGTGCTTTCGATAGCTAATAAACGTCTATGTAAAAGCTTCTGCGTTCGCAAGCCGTAATCTGCTACCTGTTCTCCTGACCTTTGACTGATATACATTTGCTTTCTAATCTCTTCCGGTCTGACGACGTATCCAAATTTGCGTGTGAGATCTTGCAACAAATTTTCAATCGAGCTGTTATCTATAGCCTTAACGTCGTATGCTTTCTGTGCTTTTCCAACGATCCAATTTTCTTCTGTTTCTATACCTATCCGAAAAATCTCTACAGATTGATACGAACTGAGCTAGTCCGTCTAGCCCTCCGCTGTATTTCGGAATGAAATTTGCCACTTGATTAAATGTTAATGTGTTATTCGCGGGGGCTGAATTATAACCTACGGGCATCCAGGTGGTTCGTCTGTCTAAACTAGGTGTGTTAGAAAATACGTCAGCTGAGAGCCCTTATGAAAGACCTCAGCATATGCTGGTCGAGCAATATCTAAGTTTTACGTATTCTGTAACGAGTCTAATCTGTCTGAGTCATCCCTTGTCGTCCAGCCTGTAGCCGTATTCGGCGGAGACTCAAGAACATTTGCTCCCAGTTACAACAAGTCAAAGCTGACAAAAATGGTTTTGGACAGATTTTCCACAAAATGTTAAAAAGACAACGTTTCAAGAGAGAAATAGACAACTGCTTGTAAAAGTATGCTTTTATGGTGGAATTCGTATAAACTGTTCGGAGCTACAGCTCGCAGAGATTTACACTAAGAGTTTCTACCAATTGAACAGAACTGTTGTTGCGGATATTCATCAGTGGAAGCCTTGTGATACCAAATAGCCTAAATGTCTCTAATCATTCTGCTTAGAGATGGTAGATTGTTGCGGATACCTCCAGTATAGTAAGATGAATTAATAATTGTTTATTTACTACAATTTTCAGTGAAGACATTGACTGAATTGGCTATGAATGAGAAGTGGATGCAGCTGGATTTTATCAGATAAGTAAAAACCCATTTTTTAATAAAATAAGATTTATTTCTTGTAAGAAAAATTCCTTTTTAAAAAATAATATTTTCTTTAAGCTGCAGGTCCAGTATCTACACCAAGAGTTCAAGAGAGGCATAGAATTTTTTGTCATGTTGTTGTAGCAACAGATATTTCAAAAATATTTAAAAAAGTAAATAGTACTGATTGAGGTTTTCCTGGCTCACATTCGACTCGTCAACAGGGAACTCTAGGTATGTTATTTAGTCAATAATTTAAA
This sequence comes from Megastigmus dorsalis, assembly GCA_900490025.1. Classification (NCBI taxonomy): domain Eukaryota; kingdom Metazoa; phylum Arthropoda; class Insecta; order Hymenoptera; family Megastigmidae; genus Megastigmus; species Megastigmus dorsalis. The sequence continues at coordinate 9,305 of UELU01084804.1, forward strand.
AACTGCTAACATAATTAATATATTTTTTATATTTTAGAAACAGAAGTTGTTAAGAAGAAAAGAGATCATGTCGACGTACGGTTCATGCAATTGTAAAGCTGTTTTCTGGAAAACATGCAATTTTGAGGTTTGGTGTAACCGACAAGTCAAACCGATTGGTCAATTTTGATGGGATTGATCTTAAATTATTTGAAATTGATGGCATTGTGGTGCGAAAAACTGCATAAATTAATATTTTGTGAGTAAGAAGTATAGTGAACGTTTATGGATGATATATATGTCGAGTGTGGTGGCGCAGCGCCTTTTATATTCCACTGGTTGAGAGAAAAGGGTTATCTCTTCCGCGTCTTTACAAAACAGCGTGGTGCGCTCGCTAAAGCTCGGAGTTTCTCGATGCTGCTCGAGTTTTCTGTCGCTACATATATATACATATGAGGCGTCTCACGTCAACTCTCCAAGCGCGGCGCGGGAGCGCTTAATCGTGCTGTTTTCAGCTTATGTTTAAAGGGCTAAAATGCACCTAGAAATTATCATAACAAAGTGATTTCGATGTATTTTTTCCTCAGCTTTCCGATAGTCTTATCAGATTTGTAAAATTTGCTTAATTTGACCGTGAAAAAATATGAAATGTGCTATATCTCAAAAAATGCATTTTTAATTTTTTTTTGACCTGCTAGATCGAAAGAGGAGGAAATTTTACGTCGATATAGCTATTTTCTGGAAAGGGGTTTTTTGATTTTATCGAGATATCATTCAACAAACACAAGACGCTCGACCAGG
>UELU01084830.1:839-18806 GCA_900490025.1 Megastigmus dorsalis
TTTTTCTAAAGTTCATAGTTTTTAAGAAAATGATAGATTAAGATTTTTATAAAATTTTTTCATTCTCGCCGCCATTTTGAAAAAACACGTAGATGAATTTTTCTGAAAAAAATTCCTCTTAATGTTCGAGTGTCGTGATCACCTCTGATCATAGTAAAAAGTTGTTACCTTTGCGGTATCATTGTGAAAAAAATGCGAAAAAAATTTTTTTTCGAAAATTTTCACGTTTTTCACGTTTTAATCGGCCATATTTTTTTTTCTCGGTGTCTAATCCAAATTTCGAGCTCTGGTTCTGAAAGAGCATCAAATTTCGCGTAGGAATAGAGGTATTGTATTATTTTTTTGGTCCGATAACATAATAAATAAACATGTTGAAACGTTAGTAAAAATTCTGATCACCTCGGCGTTAATGGGTTAAATAAAGCTTGCAGTGCCGCGCACCGTGCCGCGCGCAGGAGACTCGCTGCATCTTCTCTTTCGCGCTCTATTTCTCGATCAAAACATCTTGAGCACTTTTTGGAAAATATCTATTTCTAAGTAAAAAATGCTCAGCTTTCGATTTAAATAGTCAAAAAAAAAATATTAAAAATATACTTTTTGAGATATAAGACGTTTTGTAATTTTTGAAGGTGAAAATGAAAAATTTTGAAAAAACTGACTATACCATCAGAAAGCTGAGGAAAAATACGTCAAAATCTGTTATTCATGAATTTTTTTGAGATACATTTTAGTATAAATAGTACGAGTTGAATATAGCCGGATTTGGCGCTCAAGCGCCGCGCTGGGGCAGTTGACGTGAAACGCCTCATATACGTTTACTATAAAGCTGTATAAATACATTTAGAAATAGATACCGACAATTGTGTCGCTTCAGGTACGGTATTAGCATTAATGTAATTTTAGCATTTGTACAAATTATAAGTGTCTTTTTGTCATATCATGTGTTATATTACAGCAATTACTTGCTGAAACTACACTTGTTGAATTATTTATCGCTCCTTTCGAGAAAGAAGAGAGGAAGAGCAATAGGAATAATTCTGGGCATTAAAAAAAATGTGGGATCATGGGAGAGAAAAAAGGAGGGAGAGAAAGGAAGAAAAAAACGAAGAAATAGTATGGGGAGAAGTGAAATTAGAGAACAAGAGGTGGGTAGTGGGAGTAGTGTATATGAGAGAAAAAAGAAGAGAAGTATGGAAAATAATAGAGAAGGTTAACAGGGAAGAAGAGAAGGAGAGGATAATGATAATTGGAGACTTTAATGCTAGAACAGCGGAAGAAGGGGGATGGCCATGGATAGAGGAAGGTAGAAGATCAAGGGACAAAATAAAGAACAAAGAAGGAGAAGAGATGCTGGAAAGGTTGGAAGAAATGGGAATGGCAATAGAAAATGGCGCGAAAGAGAGGGATGAAGAAGGGGAATGGACTTACTTAGGAGCTAGAGGAAGCACGACAATAGACTACGTGGTTACCAACGAGGAAGCGGAAAAAGAGATAATGGAAATGGAAGTATTAAACAAGGGAGAATCAGACCACTTGTCAATATCGATAAAGTGGAAAGGGACAGTAAAGAGAGAGGAGAGGAGAGAAGGAAGAAAATGGAGAACAGATTGGACGGAGAAAGGATTTAAAGAATTCAAGGAAAAGATGAAGGGGGTAAGGGCAGAGGGCGAGTGGAAGAGACTAAAAGGAGAAATTCAGAAAAACACGAGAAAAATACAAACAAAGAGAGGAGAGAAAAAAAATGGGTGGTGGGATAAAGAATGTGGCGAAGGAAAGAAACTGTTAGAAAAGTGGGAGAAACTATGGAAAAGAGAAATTGATCACAAGGAATGGAAAGAGGCAAAGTACGGGTATAAAAACTTGATAAAGAGAAAAAAAGAAGAGGAGGTAGATAGAGTGGTAAAGGAGATAAAGAATGATAACAGTGGGAAAAAAATGTGAGATGTGATAAGGAATGGCCTAGGAAAAGGTAGAAAAGGTATAGACGAGGATATAGGAAAGGAAGACTGGTTCAACTACTTTAAGAACAGATGGAGGGAAGGGAGATAGAGGAGAGAGACAGAAATAAAAAAGAAATAAGAGAATATGGTAAGGAATCGAGGATAGAAATACAGGAAGTAAGGGTAGCAATTAAGAAAATGAAAGAGAGGAAGGCGGCAAGGAAGGATGGTATAGGCAATGAAGCATGGATCAAAGGAAGAGAACAAGTGGAGGAAGAATTAACAGAATGCCTGCAAAAAATATGGAAAAAAGGGGAAATACCCGAGGAATGGAGGATGAGATTAGTGGTGCCGATCTACAAGAAAGGGGTTAAAAAAAGGGTGGAAAACTATAGAGGGATATCGCTGATGGACTCGGGGTATAAAATTTACGCAGAAATTCTGAGAAAAAGGTTAGACGATTACCTGGAAGGGAGCGGAAAATTGGACGACACACAATTTGGTTTTAGAAAAGGGGGAGGCACAATTGATGCGATATATGCCCTAAAAAGTTTGATAGGAAGGGAGATAGGAAGAGAAGGATGAAGGGCGTTAGTACTGTTTGCGGACATGAAAGCGGCCTTTGATAAAATAAGGAGAGAAGTGATCTGGAAAGCAATGAAGAGACTAGGAGTGGGAAAGCAGCTGAGAGAAAGAATAGAGGAATTATACTCAGTAACGAGATGTAGGATAGGAATAGGGGAAGAGGAAACAGGAGATTTCGAGGTAACAAAAGGAGTCAAACAAGGCTACCCACTGAGTCCAGTGCTGTTCAACATAGCGATGGCTAATATAGAGGAAAGGATGAAAAATATACAAGAAGGTGGACTGGTAATAGGAAGGAAGAAAGTATGGACACTATCGTACGCAGACGACGTGGCAATGTTGGCAAGCAATGAAGGGGGACTGAAACAGATGATGAAAAAATGGAAATATTGCTGGAAGGAAAAGGACTACAACTGAACGTAGAAAAAACAAAAATCATGGAATTCAGAAAAGGAGGAGGCAGAAGAAAAAAAGAAAAGTTTGAATGGAAAGGAGAAAGGATTGAGAAAGTAAATAACTTTAACTATCTAGGTTATAAAATGAGTGGAAATAACGGAGAGGAAAATCACATAAAGTATGTGACAAGCAGAGCAAGGATGGTAATGGGGAAAATATGGAGTGTTGGGAAGAGAAAAATCAGAACACGCTGGAACAGAAGAATGAAAATATTTGATGCTATAGTAGAAAGCATATTGATGTACGGAGCGGAAATGTGGGGGTAGAGGGAAAGGGGAGAGGTAGAAAAAATTTAAGAAAGATTCTTGAGATGGACACTAGAATTAAGCAGCAGAACGCCCGGGCATATCGTAAGATGGAAAACAAGAAGAGACAAGCTGAAAATAAAAGCGAGAACAAGAGCAATAAAATATGAAGAAAAAATAGGAAATGAAGAAAGGGGAACTATAAGAGGAGAATGTATGGGGATGATGGTAAGGGGAGAAGAAAAAACAGCGTGGGAGAGAGAGAGGAAAAAATTCTTCGAAGATAAAAGATGGTCAACGGAGGCAGCGAACAAAAAAATCATAGAGGAGGAAGGGTGGTGAGCTGAGATAGAAGAGAGACACAGAAACATAGAATGGCAGAACGCGAAGATGACGATTGATAATTCGAAATTCGCAAAAGAATTTGGGAAATGGATGGTAGAGGAACAAATATGGATGCAGAAGGAATACCTAGCAGGAACAGGCATAAACAAGGGGAAGGACTTCACAATAGTAGCAAAATACAGGCTGGGAGGAGATGGGAATGGTAGCAAATACTGGCTACAAGAAGAGAAGACGAAATGTAGATTATGCGGCATAGAGGAAGAATCAATGGAACATGTAGTAAAAAGGTGTGAAATTACAGTAAACAGGGAAAGAAACTAGGAAATGATATGGAAGGAAGGAGAAAAACATAGAGCCATGATGCATGAGATAGAATGGAAAAGAAGAAGAAAAGATGAACAAAAAAGGAAAATGAGAAGAGAAGGAACAGAAAGGGAAAGGAATACGGGATAAAAGTAAAAGGAATGACGAGAAAACGGCATGATAGACACGGAACGGAATGGAACGGAGGAGTCAGAAACGGAATAGAGAGTAGGGGGTCTAAGAGGCAGGTTAGAGTCTATGGTTGATAAGGTGTAAACAAAAAGAGGTTAGTGGCACAAAATAACACAGCACGTGGAGACCAAAAAGTAAAAAGGAAAAAAAAAGAAAAAAAAGAAGCAAGAAATGGGAGAGAAAAAAGGTTGGGAAAGTGAAGTGGGAAAACTGAAAGAAGAAATAAAAAGATTGAAAGATGAAGAGGGAAAAGGGGAAGAAGAATGGAAGGCAGAGTTTAAAAGAATAAGAGTGGAACTGAAGGCAATAAATGACAGCACAAAGAAAAAAGATGAACAGATAGAAGTTATAAAGAACAAAATGGCTACAATGGAACTGGAGTGGGAAGAGTGGAAACTACAGATAGAAAATAAGAACAAGGAAAAAATAGAGGTAGAAAAGTTAAAAGAAAAAGAAAAGGAAAAAAAGACAAAAAGGAAGGAGAAAAAAAGAACAAGGAAAGCAAAAAAGAAAGCAATTGGGTACAAGAAAGGAAGGAAAGAGGACTATTGATTGATAAAGGAGTGAGAAGAGAAATGGAATTGGAAGAATGGATGGAGAAGAGAATAGGTATAAAAAAAATGGAAACTGGAAGTTTTCCAGGAGAGAAAGGATAAGGCGTGGTTAATATTCGAGAAGGAAGAAAACAAGGAAAAGCTTTGGGAAATGGAAAAAGAAATTAGGGAGGAAGGGATTTACATTATAGATGAATGGCTGAGTGAGGCGGAAAGAGCTGATAGATGGAGGTTACTGGAAAAAACAAAGGAGTTAGAGAAGAAGGTGAGGGAAATAGGAATCAACTTAGTAATAAAAAAAGCAAATAGATGGATAAAAATAGAAGGGAAGAAGTTCAGATGAAATAGGGAAGAAAGGGAGATAGAACGCTTCGAGGGGGAAGGGGAGAAGGAAAAATAAGAGAGGAAAGAAGAAAAGAAGAGCGAAGAAGAGCCAAAAAGAAGAATAAGAAAGTAGATGGAAAGAAAGAATGACATTACCGTATGAGAGTATAATTGAAATTAAATTAATAAATTAAATTAAATTAAATTAAGTAATGTACAATAATAATGTAAACTTAATGGTAAAATAAAGGCTTATTATTATTAGTAATCCCACTTACAAAATTAAAAATCCTAATAAACAATAAAACAGCCATCAGTCTCTATGATTCGGGAGCTAATATATCGTTAATAAATTACAATTTCTGGAAAAAGGAGAGTTTTAACAAAAATGTAAGTGGGTGCAGAAACATCTAAATGATTTCAGGAACTTCAAAAGCAGAAGGTATGGTAACTGTACCAGTAAAAATCTATAACATAACGAAACAATTTTCATTTTTCATAATAAAGAGCGACTCGTTTCGAGATGATGTATTGTTAGGTTTAGAGTGTATAAAAGAATTCAAACTTTGTCAGGATGAAAATTTGAAAATATAGCAAAATAACAATGCAAAAATAAAACAAATAAAAGAATATTCGAAAACGAACATACACTTAATAAATAACATTAGTTCTGATAATACTTTAAAAAAACTAATGACTAAACACGACAGAGTTTTTGCAAAAGAAAAATTTGATATTGGTACAGTAAAAAATTATGAAGCCACAAAAAAACTAACGGAGAACAAGTACATAGCAAAAAAACCGTATAGGTATTCAATTGAAGATAAAGTAGAAATAGAAAGCCAGATCAAACAATTATTGAAGGCGGGACTGATAGAGGAATCATGCAGCCCATACGCCGCGCCGTGCTGGTTACCTTAGCGTACAAAAAGGAAGAAGCGAGAAAATCTTGCTTATGTATTGATTATACAGATCTAAACAAAATAGTAGTGCCAGAAAGCCAACCGTTTCCGAGAATCGACGATTTAATGTTACGTGCGAGAAATTTTAAATATTTCACAAAGCTAGACGTGAACTCGGCGTTTTGGTCGATCCCGTTGCGTAATGAACCCAACCCAAATACAAGACAGCATTTGTAACTCACCACAGGCACTGGCAATGGTGTTGTTTACCATTCGGACTAAAATCTTCGTCGGGAAATTTTTCTACAGATTTTGTCCAACTTAATAAGAAAATATAATTTAGATCACTTTTGATCCAATCATCCCTATTTACATTTATACGGATGCATGTTTACAGGGGGCTGGAGCAATATTAAAACAACGTCAAACAGATGGAAATTTAAAACCAGTATTTTTCTTTTCGTGCAAACTAACAGAGTCACAAAAAGCAATTTACATTGTATGTCTTGATATAAAAGAGGCCATTTTATATTGGCAATATTATTTAATAGGGCAAAAATTTACAGTTTTGACAGACCATAAACCATTGGAAAAATTCAATATAAAAAAATGTAATGATCCAGAATTCAGACAAATTTTAAATTACTTGTCTCAATTTAAATTCGAAATAAATTACAACCCAAGTAAAAATAATTTAGAAGCGGATTGTTTATCGTGAAACCCAGTCTTAGAAGAAGACAGTAATGAAGACGAAAAATCAATAATAAAAATAGTAAAATTTCTAAAACTAGATGAAATAATTAATAACCAAACACAACTAAAGCTTGATGATAACTATGAAACTGAAAATGATATAATTTATAAAACATTAAATAATAGAAAGAAAATTTGGCTAACTGAAGAATTTGGTATTGATTTAATTAAAAATGTACATAATAAACAAGGGCATATAGGGCAAAACAGTTAACATTAACAATTTCTCATAAATATTATTTCAAAAATATGCATAAACACATAAAAATGATATGTCGCTCCTGTGACACTTGCATAAAAAATCAAACTAGAATTGGTAATTTTAAAGCTCTATTATCACAACTGGGTCCAGCTTCGAAACCATTTGAAACTATTGCATTAGATATAATAGGTGGTTTTGCAGGTAATAAGAGTACAAAAAGATACCTATACCTGCTGATTGACCATTTCACAAGATATGCTTTTATTTCGACACCAAAAACCCAGATCACAAAAGACTTTATAAAACTAGTAAACTCAATAAAAGATGAGAATACTATACAATCTTTATTTACGGATCAATACGCAGGATTTAACTCAAGAGTATTTAAGCAATATTTAAACACGAGGAAGAAAGCTTTAGTTTTTACTGCAGTCGATTGCGCTTTTTCTAATGGTCTAAACAAAAGGACAAATCAAACGCTGGTCAATAGGATAAAATGCAAGATATGTGAGAACAAAGATTGTCTATGGTCCACCATAGCAAAAGAATGTATTGATGAATACAATAATACGATTCACAGTTCAACAGGTTTCACGTCTAATTATTTACTAACTAGAAGAGATAGGTCAATTTTATCAAGCGAACTCATTTGTAATAATGAAAATAATTGAAAAGAGAATAGATCAATAGCATACAAAAACTCAAGAAAAATCCATGAACAGAATAAGAACTATTACGATAAAAATAAAGATTAATTTAGAAGGCAGCGTATATATACAAAATGGTAATAAGTTAAACAGAAATAAATTAGACCCGATTAGAAGGGGCCTACAGAAAATAAAAGAAAAAGTATCTAATTTAATATATATATATATAATAGACAGCCCATTTAAGAAGAAAGAATCAAATTTTTTCTATGCTAGTAAGTTAATTCCCTATTACCCATCTCCGTATCTTTCGGCATGAAAAGAAGGGGATGCAAGATTGACGCCTTATTAAACTAGGCACCTAGATGTCTACGTCATACACGTGACTAAAGATGACTGAGAAATACTTATTATAAGCACAACGCGGAGGTCGGAAACCATTCGCTAGCTAACCGTCATGCGACATAGACGTTTACTATAAAGCTGTAAATACATTTAGAAAGAGATACCGACAATTGTATTGATTCAGGTGCGGTATTAGCATTAATGTAATTTTAGCATTTGTACAAATTATAAGTGCCTTTTTGTCACATCATATGTTATACAGAGTGTAAACCCACTAAATAATAGGCTCTACGGCATCGGATAGAGCAGGAAATTCTAAGAAGAAAATCGTTATAAAATTTTTCGATCCGGTGAGTACTCATTGAGTAATCATCGATTGAAAATTAGCCAAGAGGGCCAATCAGGAGAGAGCTACAGCGGCAGGTGAAGCGCCAGGCGGGTGGAGTAAGGCGGCACGCAGAGTACCTCACCGCCGGCCGAGCAGCGGCCGCCGCTGCGCCGTTTCTCGCCCCGCGCCGTCGATCGGCTGTTGCGGCTTCTGGGAAAAAAATTCGTCAGGTCGACTGCATTGTTGAAAGTTCATAGTCAATTCCTTATTTTTAATTAAATAACGTCTAGCGCAAAATCAGACACTAATTCTTTTGACTTATTATTGAGCAAGTGAAAAACTGATAATAATTCTTATGTAGCATACCACATTAATAATTTAATTTAGTATTATTTCGCTGAAAAAATAGTGTAATTTATAAAATTATCTGAAATATCGAGAAAAAATAACAAAAACCCATTCGTACACACCGAAAATCAATACTTTAGAAATTAATTTATTCATAATGTTTGAGTATCTCAGATAAAAGGATATTGCATTTCATGAAACTTGACTATTTAAATTGTCGCTGTGAATCAATAATTTAAATTATTATCAATTCAGTAAGCGGAAAATTTAATTTTAGGCTTCATTTTTTAACATAAAATTCTATTTTATGCCCTGCATGAAAAAATAATGCATTAAAATTTTTAACACTATTGTGATTTTTAGCAGCTAGCGAGGCATTCCCGATTCTGGTGCGCAATGATCACAATCTTTTGATTGAACAAATTGAGTAAAATAATGAAAACATCTCGAGAGTATATGGCATTTCAGAGTATACAGAGATCGATTAAAACAAACAAAAAGCTCGGCAAGAGATTAAACAGAGATTTAAATAACTGCAATTACTGTAACACGAGAAAATAAATTTATTTTTAAAAATATTTCACTATTTTTGAATCAGCAAATTGAATAAAACAACGAATTAAAATAATGAATAAGCCTCGAAGTTAATAGGTTTCATCGATCTTTATTTTCAGTTTTTCAGAATTAAAAATTGTAAATATGTTTCTAATAGTTTCAAGGCTTTTGATTGAACGAATTGAGTAAAATAATGAAAACTCCTCGAGAGTGTGGCATTTCAGACTATACAGAGATCGATTAAAACAAACAAAAAGCTCGGCAAGAGATTAACCCGTTTCCGCCGAGAACGTCACTCGCGGTACCCTGGTCTTTAAGAGCTTGTAACTGACGTTCAAAACGTCAAAAAAAATGAGAGGGTCATATTCTGAAAGTTTAAGATCTGCTCTTTCCGATGGTGCCCATTAAAATTACCAAAAAAATTTTACTATTGCAAAATGCAGTTTAAAAAACAAAAATCATGAATTTTTCACCCATTTTTTTTTTGAAATCAAGTTTTCAAAAGGTTTCCCGAGTGAAATCGACTCGGAACCTCATTAACCGGTGGAATAAATGTTTGAATATGAGGAACTCATGGTTCCCGGATCGATTTTTCACTTGGGGATTTTCAAAATGGCGCCTTGTTTGCAAAATTTTTTTCAATATGTTTATGAATTTTTTACTCAATAACTATGGGGTTATGGAAAAATTGTCAAGAGAGAAAAAGTTCTTAGATTTACTCAAATAATGCACCCGCATTTTTACAAAACATTTTAAGAAAATTTTTGTATTTTTGCAAAAGGTAAATTTATGCAAAATTCAAAAGTTGCTCAATAAAATTAAAAAAAAATTCCCATGTATTCTATGGCTGATTCTAAGAACATTTTATTCTTGTCAATTTCCGTGCAAATGTAATAGTTTTTGAATAAAAAATTTTTCCTAAAATCAAACTTACTCCAACTTTTGGTTTCTTGTTCCCGAGATAACTACATTCATGCTGGAGCAAAATGTTCTTAGAATCAATCATAGAATACATGGGAATTTTTTTGGATTTTTTTGAGCAACTTTTGAATTTTGCATAAATTGACCTTTTGCAAAAATACAAAAATTTTCTTGAGACTTTTTGAAAAAATTCGGACGCATTCTTTCAGGAATTCTAAGAACTTTTTCTCTCTTGACAATTTTTTCATAACCCCATAGTTATTGACTAAAAAATTCATAAACATATTGAAAAAATTTTGCAATCAAGGCGCCATTTTCAAAACCCACAGGTGGAAAATCGATCCGGGAACCATGAGTTCCTCATATTCAAACAATTATTCCACCGGTTAATGAGATTCCGAGTCGATTTCACTCGGGAAACCTTTTGAAAACTCGATTTCAAAAAAAATGGGTGAAAAATTCATGTTTTTTGTTTTTTAAACTGCATTTTGCAATAGTCAAAATTTTTTTGGAAATTTTAATGGGCACCATCGGAAAGAGCAGGTCTTAAACTTTCAGAATATGACCCTCTCATTTTTTTTGATGTTTTGAACGTCAGTTACAAGCTCTGAAAGACCGGGGTACCGCGAGTGGCGTTCTCGGCGGAAACGGGTTAAGGAGGTTCATCAGGTACGTAGGAAGTCAAAACAAATTTGCATCAGAATTTATATTTACTAACCTATTTAACATTTTCGATTAACGTTATTTTATCAGATCATTATATAGTTAAATATTGTACCATTAATTTCAACCAACGTACACTGTCTCAAAAAATGTGAAGTGGCGGCTATCTTAAATAATGGAGGTTACTCTGCTCAAGCTTAGCTATTTTATATAAAGAACATATAAATTATAAGTTTAATAGTTAAGCTAGCGAGTTGTACAAGGTCTCAAAATATTCGCTTAATATTCTTTTACGTCGTGTAAAAGTTTTTCTGTAAATTGTTCGTTAATAACTGTATAGTTCAAGTTAAAAGTCTAGAAAAATGCAACTCTACATAAGACTCAATGTTAAATTGCAAAAATTTATTTTATTGATATCTCATTAGTAAGGGTACTAAACAACTTAAAAATTTAACAGGTTGTTTAATATATAATAATAAACTTATATTTATAATTTCATCAAAATCTGTTCGTTAACTCTAAATCGGATGAAACTCCTTAAACGGAGATTTAAATAACTGCAATTACTGTAATGCGAGAAAATGAATTTATTTTTAAAAATATTTCACTATTTTTGAATCAGCAAATTGAATAATATGAAAAATACATATGGAGAGCATGGCATATCATCGTTTTTGATTCTGAGGAGTTTTTTCTCGTTGCATTATCACGTATCGCTGTGCCATTAAAATAAAATTTCTATGAGAGAAATTACTCTTTCAAGGATTTTCAGGAAGTATCTTTGAATCGACAAGTTAATAAAATAACGAATACATCTTGGAAGTATGGTTCTTCGTTGACGCAGATAAGTAATGTTGAATATGTAGTTGGTTTTTCAAGCATATTCGTTGAACAGTTAAGCTTAAATTTAAACTCCTGTAATCTCAAATCTGATAGCACGTGCTTCATTTTCCAGACTACTTTAGCGTATTTACCACCAATAAGTTGAGTCAAATATCTTCCTATCCAACTCTTATCTAATAAATTTCTTCTAGTTACCCTGCAGCCGTTTTCAAAAAGCTTCCTACTTACATGTTAAGTGTATATGTGCTATTGCAAAGCCGAATGTAGTAAAATACGCACTTATCTGTATCGCTGTTTAACTCACTTGCTAAAGATTTTTATGCGCTTATTAAGTATGAAACTACTTCTACATAAGTCATCAATTTATACAAAAATGAACTAATTAAAATGCTAAAATGCCCTGGAGTGCCATAATTATTGATAATAAGATTATGATTATGCATTTCCACTAGCATTGGCGCTGCACTTTTTTCTAATTCTTGGAACTCGCGATACACGGAGGACGACGCATACTGTCTACTGCTCTCGATGCCATTACTATTGTACATCACGAGTATCAAGAATTAGGAAAAAGTACAGTATTAATACCATGTAAGAGTGTCTAATGATATCCTTATTGGTAATGGATATTGCGCTCCAGTACGTTTGTACATTTTGGCATGGCTATTATTTTATTTTTGTGTAAAATATTGGTTAATGTTCTAGATTTTGTATTTCGCCACATTACGATTTCCAGTATGTACCTATTGCTACGACAGAAGTCTCTCTTTTTATCAACTTTAGTAATATTTCTATGGACAATTTGATAAAATAACGTAAAACTTTCCTGAGTATGATGTTCCATTGATCTAGATTCTCTGCTCTTGCTTCTGACAGAAATCTATAATTTGAAATATCAATTAAATTTCTTTTGCATACGTAATGAGTGTGTAAAGTGCTATACTTATACAAAACTAGTGCGATTACGCAAAATTGTACTTTATGCACTAACTTTACGATACTAATGCGACAAATTGATTTTATTCTGGTTTGAACATAAGCACGCAAGCGAGTGTGAAAACATCACACGAGTATGAATCCTATTTGACGCTCTCGTATTGAATCGTTTTTTATGACACAAAGTATGAGAAGTTCAATTTAATACAAGTGTATTTTTTCAGCGTGCGATAAATCAAGCTCTTCGCAAAATGTTCCAGAAAGTATTGTTTGACACTCGGGCAAAACTATTCGTACATTAAAGAAAGTCCTGCACTTACCGCCCTTGCATAAGAAAGAATCAAATAGGTACTCTCTTACTGATGAATATTTCAACATTATTATTAAATATTCTACTAAATATTTTTTGTTCTGCGAAATAAAGAAAAATATGCAGCTCTTTTGCAAAAAAATATCTAAGAAGTCAAATAACTACTCAAATGTTAACGAATGTTGGAATACGAGAACAAAATTTTTTTTATAATTGATTTGAGAATGTACCTCGCTCTCGAATCTTGGTTTATTTTTTTGCTACGTTACTCCGGAGCACAAAGTTGATTTAAGTATTACTAAATAAAAAAAATTGACTTAAATTATGGGAAATCTTGAGATTAATGTTGGCTCGTACTTATTAATTACTCCGTATTGCACTTATATGCCGCAATAATCCGCTGCTACTTTTTAGAAAATATTTTTTCAAAAGTTAAGCTATCATTTGAACCTTTGAAATCTGAAATTCTTATTCTTTTAAGTGTCAAAAGTATGGCTTTATTATCTCTCCCGATTCTCATATTTTTCGTGGTACATTTACATCGTCGCACAATGCTGTTCATTATAAAATACATAGATAAAAATTTACTTTATCTGTAAGTTATTTAAAAGTAAGCCATTACGAGAAGGCCTTTTTCTAGCTTTCAGTATTTTTAGATTAAAAAATTCAGTACAAAATGATCAATTCTGTAGAGTATGCTATTTTGTCGCTCTTGATTAATCAGTTTCTTCTCGTTACACTTTGCCTGTGTAAATATGCTGCTCCTTTATTATATCAAAATCACACTAATGATTAAACGTGTATCTACCGAAATAGTAGTTTCATCTTCACAGCTTACGGCGCTGTATCTTTTTACGTAAACGTCCGGAAAAATCGTCCCCCAAAAAAGTGGATTGACGAAACTCTCGTACGAGTATAGTAATGACGCTGCGTTGCTATCTATTTTGTATAGCTCTTCCGCCGTTATTGGGAGCAGCGCGCTTTCGTAAGTTGCTTTCTTATACGATAGAGTTACTAAGCTGCGCTCGATCGTGGTAACGTTATCCTTCCTATGTTCTCCAAGTGTAACTTTACAGCACGATTTTTTAAAATTTTTTAAATTACCTTTTAGATCAACAAGAAGACGACAATTGAAATACATGCTTTTGAAGTATCTGAGCCACCGTGCTATTGTATTTTTTCCAGTATATTTATCTAAAAAAATTTCGAAAAAAATTCTAAAAGATAATTCATTTACTCTTCAAGAACTTCAGTATGTATGTATCACCAATCTTTATTGTTATTGATTCACAGTTTCTGCTTATTGTACTAGCGCAGGGTGTGCAACATATTTAGAATGAAAAGTATGTAAGCATCTCAAAGGATAAGTGCAAATTCATACCTTTTATATTTGGATCACGAAAATATGTATTTAATTTATTTAGATGATTTAAAAAAGAGTTATTTCAAATTTAAGCAAAATAACTCACATTCAAGACATTAATCTAGATCATGCAACTTGATACCAAATAAAAAAAAGGAAAAATCCTTTCCAACCACTCAAATATGAAATATTACAAAATAAATTAAAGGTTTAAAGAATTTCTATTTCTGGCGTTTTATCAATCTCGATTCTCAGTTTCTTTTTTCTCGCTGCTAAATACATTATTAAGTACAATATTATTATTCGGTATTGTTTTCAATTGCACTTCATTTTTAGAATCTTATAGTTGCCTTGACAGTGACAAACCGTGCTCTGATTATGTAAAGAAACGTACTGAGCGTTAAAGCGCACAAAGAATTTGGAGATCAAGAAATGGCATGTAACAAATGTGTAGAAATAAATGGCGAGTACTTAAGCAACCCTTGTACCACTTCAATCGTAAAGAGCTATTCTCACTCTGGTGTGATATAAAGTGGGCTCAATAACGATTTCGTACACTCCTCTTCCGAGTGAGCGAATTTCGGACTCAAGATTTAAAAAATATTTATGCATTAAAAAGTTGATTTAAGTAAAAAAAAATATATACATGAAATATCGACCTTCCCTATCGCTCCCAGAATCTTATCTTTTTTCCGAATTTGTGAAACATTTTAATATTTCATATAGAAACATGTAGGGGTAATAATAATTTATAAAGCTCTAATTTTTAAGTCAGTAATTATTTTTTGATAAAAATGGTGAATTAAATAATAATTATTTGTCGATAATTTCGTATTTCACAGTTCTCGATTATAAATTTTTAAGGAAAACTGTAAGGCCGATTAGCAGCTTCTCAAATAAGGAAGATCAATTTCGGTTTCGTATGTCCCTGTACATTGTATACATTATTATGACTGTTATATCATTTTTACTTTTATACAAATTCTGCTAATTTTGATTATCGCAGGCAGAGTACTATACTAGAATCGAATTCTCGGAAGCTTAGGTGAGCCGAGCGCTTAGTGCATTCGGGGAATAGGTATGATTGACAGGTCTGTGAGTATCTTACCACTGTTAAACAAAATACGGTTTAAAAGAAAAGACGATGTCGTGCTACTTATTGTATTTGGTTTATTGCTCGTTCCGTCTGATCAGTTTATTAAAACGATCAACATATGGACAAATTGGCTCAAAATCGCGGCGCCGCGTATTTCAAAATGGTGAAAGCGTTTCTCGTGCTGCCGCTGAGTACGCTCAAACATACCCATGTGCCCGACACCCGAATGCCAATGTGATAGACGGTGCTATACGTCGGCTTCGGGAAACAGGAAACGTAAAGCCTGTTAGAGGTGGAGGACGACCGTGGGATGTGCGACTTCCTGAGGTGGAGGAAGAAGTTTTGGCGCGAGCAGCGGAAGATCATCGGACGAGTACTTGGGCTATCAGGAAGGAGATGGAGATTTAGCACACAACCGTGCATAAAATTCGCGCCGAAACTTTTGTCGACGTTTCTTGGAGCGGACCAGGGAAGAACAGCTGTTACCGAGGCGCGTCCTGTGGACGGATGAGTGTACATTCACGAAGGATGGGTTCTTCAATGCCCATGATTATCATCATTATGCGGCAGAGAACCCATTCCTTACGTGGGACTCAAAATCCCAGCAACGCTTCAAGATCAACGTATGCGCCGGTGTGATCGATAACGAAATAGTAAGTTTTTTTTTTAATTCTTAATTACGTTTCTAGTGATCGTTTTGAAAATAATTAACAAAAATTCTAGATATAGTGTTTTCGATAGATTATATTCATATTTTTGAAATACCGTCCTCAAAATTATTCTAGAATCCGATTTAAAAACGTTATAGCATATATGTAAAAAAACTTGACTATATTATGCGATTTTTTTCAAAAATTCAAGCTTAGACCTGCAGTAGAGTTATCTGCTCTTTAAAAATCACTTTATAATAATATTAAATTCTCGAAATAGAACCTTATAAAAATTATATAAAACTGCTGCAATTCCACATTTTTATGATGTGTATAAATTGTTCAATTAACCTTAGCATTTATACTAAAAAGCTTATAATTAAATTTAATTAAATTTTTAATTAAACTTTAATTAAATTTTTTATTGCTACTCTACGATGTTTTAAAGTCAAAATATTGCAATTTGAAAATATATTCTGTAATATTTTAAGTACAAAACTTTACACTATTTAATCGCAAAGCGAGCAGGCGAAACCGTAGGAACTCACACGCATACAATCATACGCGGATCGCCGTTAGCGATCCACTGCAATAGTACTCTGAGCACTTACTCTGCGCTGTTTCCAATCAACAGTCTCTCTCTATGCGCTTGAAGGCAAATTATACTGGCCTGAATTCCAGTGCAGCTCTACTCGAGAAAGTGGTGGGCGACTATGCACAAACTCACACACATGCAGCCACACATCTCACATTGTGCGTCCGTAATATTTCACAGCAGAAATCGATGTGACGGGCGCGATCGAATTTACCTATCGCGCCGTCTCTCTCTAATTCGCGAGATCGCCTATCTCTCTCTTATGCGCGACACGCGCCGCGCTCGCTGCTCATCATACACGGTGCTTGCGCGCCGTCGAATCGAGCGTACAATCGAATTAACGATTGTATCCTTGATTCGATCGCCTTGACCTCTTCTACAAGATAGAAAAGTCTCGACTGACGGAATTGATATTAACTGATAGTGCAGCTGCAAAAAATGTGCACTCGCTACGGAATCTAAACGCGAAATGCTCAATTTTATTAGTTTTTCGGGCCAAACGGTGATTTCACACACTTTTAAACGGTTTTTCTATAACCTGATTGATTCCTCTTGACCTCCTCTACAAGATATAAAAATCTACACTTCCGGAATTGATATTAACTTATAGTGCAGCTGCAAAATCTGTGCCCTAGCTACGGAATCCAAGTGCGAAATACTAAATTTTATTAGGTTTTCGAGCCAATCGGTAATTTCACACACTTTCAAACTGTCTTATTGTAGCTTGATTTATTCGTCTTGATCTCTTTTACAAAATACAAAAGTCTCGACTCCCGGAATTGATATTAACTGATACTGCTGCTGCAAAAACTGTGCCCTAGCTACGGAATCTAAGTGCGAAATACTTAATTTTATTAGCTTTTCGGGCCAAACAGTGATTCTACACAGTTTTAAACGGATATTCTATAACTAGATTTGTTCGTCTTGACCTCCTCTACAAGATATAGATGTCGCAACTTCCGGATTTGATATTAACCGATAGAGCACCTGCAGAAACTGTGCCGTAGCTACGGAATCTAAACGCAAAATGCTCAATTTCAATAGTTTTTCTGGCCAAACGGTGACCTCACGCGCTTCTATATGGATCTATTATAACTAGATTTGTTCGTCTTGACCTCCTCTACAAAATAGAAAAGTCTTGACTCGCGGAATTGATATTAACCGATAGTGCAGGTGCAGAAACTGTGCCCCAGCTACGGAATCTAAGTGCGAAATACTCAATTTTATTAGGTTTTAGAGCCAAACGGTAATTTCGCAGACTTTCAAACGGCCTTATTATAGCTTGATTTGTTCGCCTTGAACTGTTCTACAAAATAGAAAAGTCTTGACTCGCGGAATTGATATTAACCGATAGTGTAGCAGCAAAAACTGTGCCCTAGATACGGAATCTAAACGCAAAATGCTCAATTTCATTAGTTTCTCGGGCCAAACGGTGATCTGACACACTTCTATACGGATCTATTATAACTTGATTTGTTCGTCTTGACCTCCTATACAAGATATAAAAGTCTCGACTCACCCAATTGATATTAACTGATATTGTTGCCGCAGAAACTGTGCTTTACC
>UELU01084858.1:0-17814 GCA_900490025.1 Megastigmus dorsalis
GCGCAAGGTACAGCGTGCAGACTTGTCTGCCCATTACCCCATTCGTTTTTTATCTTTTCTCTGCTTAATAATTTTTTTCTGAAATATTTGAAATTCAAAACTTAAAGATGTTTTTTTGAGTTTCAATCTATTTTCATCTATCGGAATAATAGCATGGTATTGTAAAGTTCCTGGTGCATGCGATAGCATAGGTGCAAACTTAAAAAGAGGTTCAAAACGAGCGAATCTACAACTTCCTACCAATAATCGTATTTTAACGCCAGAAGATATGTACACATGGGCTAAAAATTATTCCAAAGAAACCAAGGTCTTTTATAGCAGTAAAGAATCTTACGAAAAAACTATCTTGAAACTAAAATTAAGGCTACATGGGACTAAATCTAATAGATTGAAACTCAAAAAAACATCTTTAAGTTCTGAATTTCAAATATTTCAAAAAAAAAATTATTGAGCAGAGAAAAGATAAAAAACGAATGGGGTAATGGGCAGACAAGTCTGCACGCTGTACCTTGCGTTGTGCGCGGCGGCGGCGATGAGCCTACTCTTTCGCATCGTTTTTCTCGAAGAAAACATCTTGAGCACTTTCTGGAAAAAAAGTTTTTTTATGTAAAAAATCAGCTTTCCATCTAAAACATGAAAAAACATATTAAAAATACCTTTTT
Organism: Megastigmus dorsalis; assembly: GCA_900490025.1. NCBI lineage: Eukaryota > Metazoa > Arthropoda > Insecta > Hymenoptera > Megastigmidae > Megastigmus > Megastigmus dorsalis. The sequence continues at coordinate 663 of UELU01084858.1, forward strand.
TGAGATATAAGACGTTTTATAATTTTTAAAGGTGAAAATATAAAATTTTGAAAAAACTGCTTACACCATTGGAAAGCTGAGGAAAAAATACATCGAAAACATCTATTGGATATTTTTTTTACGTATATTTTAGTACTGCAAATACGAGTTAGAAATAGCATGATTTGGCGTTCGCGCGCCGCGCTAGGAGAGTTGACATGAAATGCCTCATATATATATTATTTTTATTTTTTAACTTATTGTTATTTTATCTTCCTTATACTGATTGCACCTATATATGCATTTTTGCTCTTTTGGAAATTCGGTATTAAAATTTGTACTTTTTGAAAGTAGAAAATTTTTAATTTACTCTTTCGTAATGAGCAAAGTTACTTTTTTGCTCTTTTGAAATACGGGGTTGAAATAAGACCTACTTTTAGAACGTAGAAAATGCTACAATGACTCTTTTTAAAAGAGCAAATTTACTTCTTTGTTCTCTTGAAAATTCGGGGTTCAAATTTCTACTTTTAGACAGTAAAAAATTTTATAGTTACTCTTTGAAAAAAGTAAATTCACTATTTCCCAAATAGTAGAATTGATATTTTACTCTTTTGGAAAGGATAAGTCAATTTTGTGCCAATGTTTACTCTTTATGGATTAGAGTGTAGCATTAATTGAACTTAGTTGAAAACTGAAGTTTTATATTTTTATAGTAAAAGTCTATGTAATACTTTATATTTTATCACTGATTATTGGAAATAAATGCAATTTAAAATAATATTATGGTTTAAATTTACAGTAATCAGGTAGACCCTTACGAAAAAAAGCTGTAGTTCTAACTACACAAACTCTGTAGTATGAACTACAGAGAATGTGTAGTTGATACTACAGAAAATACTGTAGAAAGCTGTAATCAATACTACAGATTAAAATGTGTAGTAAATTCGGACTACAGAAATAACTACGCAGTAGGATCATAAGCAAAATCGCTCGAATATTGTTTATTTATAAATACATCACCTGTTTTTATTATAAAAGATGACTAGAATTAATTAGAATAAAACAATAATTAAAAAAAAGGAAAAAAAATTAAAAAATAAACTCGACCCTGCCGGGATTTGAACCACGCACCTTCCGATTATATATCAGTCTGTTACCGTACCTCGGATCCTCGACCACAATGACTTCTGACACGCTCAGATAATTCTGACCAGTACTGATTCTGATATACATGAACGGCGTATAATATAACAGTTGAACATGAAAAATATAATTCTGCAAGTAATATATAATCAAAATCAGTATTAACGATGAATTCGAGGAACTGATTACTATATATAGAATATATTGGTAGAAGCTATTTCTATTTATAGTTTCCTTGTATAAAGATATGTAATAATAGCGTCCATACAAATGATAGATTTAAATATTCATGTTCTAGAATTCTTTTCGAAGTAACCATATAATAGCCGATAAATAATGTATTGAGCAGAAATCAATGCAGTCTATCCCTCCTTCGCATTTATTTCAGAATTGGTTTAAAAGTTTCCATGGACCATTATTTATTGGCTTTAATTGGTTACTTTAAATAGAATTTTAGAACATGAATATTTAAATCTATCATTTGTATGGACGCTATTATTACATATCTTTATACAAGGAAACTTGTGGGAACTGGTTGAGGATCGAGGTACGGTAACAGGCTGATAATCCGAAGGTGCGTGGTTCAAGTCCCGGCAGGGTCAAGTTTATTCTTTAATTTTTTTTTAATTTTTTTTAATTATTGTTTTATTCTAATTAATTCTAGTCATCTTTTATAATAAAAACAGGCGATATTAGGCGGTATTTATAAATAAACAATATTCGAGCGATTTTGCTTACGATCCTACTGTGTAGTTACTTCTGTAGTCCGAATTTACTACACATTTTCTGTAGTATTGATTACAGCTTTCTGCAGTATTTTTTGTAATATCAACTACACATTCTCTGCATTTCATACTACAGAGTTTGTGTAGTTAGAACTACTGCTTTTTCTCGTTAGGGGAATAAATTTAATTTATGTAGGGGAAGAACAATCCTAACAGAAAGAAATTAGTTATTTGAAAATTCTTCCACAAATTCAAGTAAACACAAAAATCTATGGAGCACTCACTATCTAATCACCATCATCGGTGACCTTATTATAAACGTAGATATCGAGAACGACTGGATGACACACCAAAACATAAAAACCTATGGAGCGCACTACATGCACATCGTTATCGGCGACCCTGTAATGCTACACCTCGAATACGACCGAATTTCATACCAAACACAAAAAGGTACGGAGCGGCCTACGTGGATATAAATCATCGGCAACCCTATATACTCATTAGACATCGAGTACGATTGAATTCTACACCTAAACACAAAAAGCTACAGAGTTAAATACCTGGACGCTTTCTTCAGCAACACTATGTATCTAGACATCGAGTATAATACAATAGTACATTGTGCAACAAGTTGGATATCTCCTGCTCGCACGAGTTACACATACTATTTTTTGAAACGAATTGCGGGAAGTTTGCCCCTCATTCGAGGAAAGTGTATGAGCAGTCGGTTAGCCCACTCATGGAAAAGTGTCTGAAGTGATAAAGTGTGTGAGAAGTAATAATTTTTTACACGCTTTTCGAGGAATGGGATAATCGGCTACTTCTCACACACTTTCCTCGAATAAGAAGTCGTACTTCTCGCATAGTGTTTTGTAATAACACATTATGACACTGGTGTGGAAGGTGATTACTTACCGAATGAGACGTTTTCGCACAAGTAAAACGAGCGCACCTTCGCGGTAAATACTTAATCACCTTAACACATCATACAGCATTTTATCGCACGAGACCAGAAAAAGCGTCGAAGGTGCGATTTTTAGATTAGAGTGTGATAAGATTAGTTTACACATTTCCCAATTGTAACAAACTAATTAAATTCTTTCCGCCGTCCCCCAAGACTTATAAATATTATTCTATATGCTCTGTAACCTATTTTATTAGTCCTACACTCTGTAATTTGGTTATAATAATATATATAAATTCCACCAAATACTATATCTATAGACATTTGTATTGGCATTTCACTTCCACCAATTACTACATCTATAGATATTTGTATATCATGGACGTTGTATAAAAAAGGCACCGAATGTGAGTCATATCGAACCGCGGAAGTTGGGTGATCTGAAAGAGAAGACGGAAAGGGATACCGACGGAATACGGAAGAAAAATTAGCGAAATATCAATCAAACTGTACTAGTTAATGTACCAATTTTTTAAGTAAAACTTTTTCTAAATAAACTGGAAAGTATATCAAAGTATATTGGGTCGCGGTGTGCCGCGTTAGGCTTCGTCTACATGACTCATACTTGCGCACCTTAATTCTTACCATTATTTTCAGAATAATAAAAATTTGAATTTCATTTATATAACATGATATATAATATTCTGGTTATTTCTTTTATAATTCTAAACAAGAATCTTGCAAGGTATTCAATTTTAAGAGAATGTAAATTTGGCATACAATATTGATCTCTCATTTATTATTAGCAATTTTTATATGAAAAACTTGAAATGCAACTTAACTTACACTTATGGTTTGACTTATTGTCTTTTATTGGCATATAGGTACATGCAAAATATTTTTATACATTACAAACATATTTATCTATCCCAAAATATTTTCAAATACAATATGGATTAAGTTATTAATAAAGTAATCGAATTGAATTAATTATACTATTAATTTTTAAAAATGAATACAGCTCTTTTTTAATTTTACCGTATCTTTCCCCTATGACGCAGAAGTACCTTGCAGAGAAATAGATTTCATTAATAACTATTTGCTTCTCAGGTCTCAGATTTTCTATACCATCAGAAAAGAATATTAAAAATATTTTATAAATATTTTTATAAAAGATAATTATATAAAAGATAATAATATAAAAGATTTCTGTAATCATTTCAAGCACATTTCAAAAATATTTTTAAAACATGAAATAAAATATATTTTCATATAATATTTAAATAATATTTATACAATATATTTAAATATTATTAAAATATTAATAAATCTTGGAATATAATCCTACCCTAACGCCAAAAACCATTATTTGAAAAATATTTTAATGTAAAAATAGATTTTTAGTTCTGCTATAGTGCCTTTAAATGATGTGAGAACAGTATTTTTAGTTACATCTATTATATTTATTTTATGTAAAATCTCATATTATGTGAGTAAAAGTTATTGTCTAATATTAAAATGCAAAAGTAAAATCTATTTCAATATTTCGTTTTGGCGTTATAGAACATTCTTTAAATACAATTCTTTTTAAAAAATTGTAATATTCCCGCGCTTCTCATTTTTTAAATTAAAGTGATCTCGAAGAGATCACACATAGATGGGTATTTTAAAACAAACATAATTATTCAGTGTTTTAGTAAGGTGTTTTGGAGCCCTCAAAGAAATTAAAACAGTCGTTAATGATTGCAGCTTTTTTGTTTTTCTAAGTGATTTATCGAAAAAATACAATGATCGAAGCCGATATATATCCTGTACACTATAAAGAACTTGCACACAAATATTTACGTTAATTAGGAAATTTCACAATGAAACGTATAAAACTGCTGTCTTAATATACTTTCTAAGTTCAAGTTAGGTAGTTAATGTTTTTAATATATATAATATTAGCTGTATAAACTATTGTATTGTATTGTATTTATTGACCAGGAAATAGTATTATAAAAAAGGTTTAGAGACGAACTTGCCGCCTTTACAAATCCTTACATGCAACACTCCTACAGAAGTACCCAATAAGCACCTTTTTCAAAAAAAAAAGAATTCTATAAGTAATCTTAGATGTCCTCAAAATAATATTACTTATATAATTGTATAAGCGTTCAAAATGTATTCTTTTTTAGAGAAACAATTTTATTTTTACCACATTATAAGAATTACTTTTATAGTATTCAAAAACTATTTATAAAGCATTCTTTTTTTGTAATTTATATTTGAAAAGAAGTATTCAAAAAGAATGCTATATTTCCTCAGAAAACCACTCTTATAAAATTTAAATATTATTAGAAAAGTATTCTTTTTCAGAATAATTTCTACAAAAATGATTTTATTTTTACTGCATTTAAATTACTTCTATAGTAATAAAAAAGTATTTAAAAAGCATTCCTTTTCGTAATTTATATTTAAAAGAAGTATTCAGAAAGAATGCTTTCTTTTTTCTTAAAAAAATAATACCACATGTACAATTTCAATGTGTTTAAAACAATGTTTAAAAAATAATCTCTTTTTCGCGCTGAACTCGAATAGACTCCGTGTAAGGTTGTGCCGCATTCACGTGATTCCAGACTTACCCTATTGAAAAGACTTCATAGAAACATGATAAAAAGGTGCAGATACACACATAAAACCCGATAAATTTATCAGGTTTTATGTGTGTATCTGCACCTTTTTATCGGGTATCTATGAGGTCTTTTCAATAGGGTATATTTGTCTTTATGAGCAAAATCAAAATTTTGGGTGATGCTAGTGTTCCGTAGCGTAGTGGTTAAGGTTTATACGTCGTATCCCAAAGATCGCCAGTTCGAATCCCAGTGTAAGAAAAAGTTTTTTTAAGTGTTTAATTTAATTGCGAAAAATTGTGAATCGTGCGAACATTAATATAAAAGCGACTCTATATTATATAATATAATATTTAGAGTTTGTTAAAAAAAGCTTTAGTTCAATGTTTATTAAAGAATCAAGCAAAAATTTTTAAAAGTACAAATAAAATAATTCTTATAGAATAATTAATGAGTGCATATATATATACAGCTTCACTATTCAAATTATTAATTTGTATTTGTCCAAAAAAGAACACTTTACTAATTCTTTTCGAATTCTTATTGATTATTTGACAATTTCTGGATTTTCATATAAAAGAACTCTTTTAGATTACTTTATCAATGCATAAACCTTAACTTCAAATCATTCGTTTCTGATTCTTCGAAAAAAAGAATACTTTATGAATACTTTATGAATTGTTACAAAGAGGACATTCTCAAACGGATTAAATGTTCATAAAGAATTCTTCATGAATACTTTTTGAATACTTGATGAATAAAGAATTCAAAAAGAATTCTTTATGAATTAAAAAAAAAATTATTTTTGCTTATTGGGTAAACATAGTTACTTGTACATAGGCTGGTCTTAAACTAAAAGAAAATTGATAATAACTATTTATTTCTATATTTTATAATTTATCTACCACCATATAAACTTTGAAAACTTAATTGTAAATATTACATTAATGTATCACCACATAAAATATAAAATTTTAACATCTTAATTTCTATTAATTATTGCAAGTGCTATACACCATTCACAATGAAATTTTTTAATTTTTTTTATCAATCCTTTGGAAAATGTTAATTCCTTGAGATCCTTTGAAAGTTTATTAAATTCTTTTATATGTAAATAAAAAATGTGTTTCAAATCCACTGTCAACGGTATCAGAAATAGCTTCATGAATTCACAAACTTGAAAATGAAAAACGTTTGAGCTGTTAGTCAAGGAGTAGGAGTAACATCCATTATATAGTCTATACAGCGAGCAGTCACAAGCGACATCGAGTGTACATGTAACACACTGCTTCTAGTATTGGGAGAACCGTCGATGTGAAGAGATCGAATCACCGAACAAGTAGTTTTTCAGTGTGAGGAATATATATATATAAGAGAGGCAGTGTATAGATAAATAAATACGACAGGTTGAGCAAACCAGAGACCGAGACAGAGACAGAGACAGAGACAGAGACAGAGAGAGAGAGAGAGAGGCAGAGAGAGAGAGAGAGAGAGAGAGAGAGACAGACGGACAGACAGAGACAGGACAGAGTGAGAGAGCGAGAGAGTGGAGAAGAGAGGAGAGGGAGACCGGGAGGAAAGGTATATTCACTTGATAGCTTTGCAAGAACCAAAGTTCGTGTATACAAAAACGATTTCGTGTCTGGATTAGAAAGATCATATAAACTTATGTATAAAAGTGAGTGACAATTGGTTTTTATGACCGATAAAAGGGTGCATTTGTATTATTTTGTGTTTGATAAATATACAGTCAACTAACGCGGGAAAGCGTAGTTTAAATTCAAAGTTCGCTGTGCTATCCCTATAGAGTTAGTTAATTGGATTCTGTAATTCGTAAGTATCGTTTTCTATATAACATGTCACTCATTTTAGTACTTATAATATTTTAATTATGCAATAAATTATCTTAAAATAAAATTTAAACCTCACAAATGGTAGCACAGCGATATTTTGTTTCTTTCTCACTCGTTAACTCTCTCTCTCACCCCCCCCCCCTCGCGCCCTATACACGCACGTGCACACACGTACACAACCACTGTAACAAGCATACTAAGAAGGAAAGAAGAAGACGCTGACACGTACAAAGCATGCACGAGGCTAAACTTTATACAGTACAGTTACTTTCACACGTTAGAATTTTTTACTTCAAATATTTTATCTAAAAAATAGCTATATAGCTATGCAATATAGGGGCAGAAAGATGTTTATTTTTATAAAGATGTTGAAATGAAAATGTAATGGAGAGAGAGAGAGCGAGAGAGAGAGAGAGAGAGAGAGAGAGAGAGAGAGAGAGAGAGCTAGTAACAGAAAGAGAGAGAGAGAGACAGACATATTCTAGTTACAGAGACAGCTAGAGTAAGAAAGAGTGGGAGAGACCTGGTAGAGAAGACTAAGGCTCGAATTTTAGACGAATCTCCATCTCGAGACGCGGTCTTGAGTCGTAGCTGTCCTTGCTGGAACGTGAAAAATCATACAGGTGCGACAAACACGCAACTTAATCTCGAGAGGAAGATGCGTCTATAAATTTGGGTTTAAACTAAGTAGGTTATAAATTAAAAATACATCAACAGATTATTTTATACCTGTAAAAATGTGTTGTGTATACTATTATACAGTTATTAAACAATCAATAATTTTCATACTATATCAAAATAAAACAAATAAATTTTTACTTAGTAGCTTATACTTATTATGCCACTCATAAGTGGTATAATGTTATTAGGGGGAGTCGAGATGGTATTAAGAACACTAGGGAATATGAAAACCTTGGTTATTTAAAAAATTACAAAATTAATCGTCTTAAAAAAATTATATATTGTAAATAAAGTACCGCTGAAAAAAAATATTTTATGCCTTTTTAGTTGCAACTTCAAAAAATTCTGAAAACTTTCGGACCTTTAACATTTAATTTCACAATAAGTTCACGCTAGCTAAAAAATAACTTAAGAAATTTTTATTGATATGTAATTGTTCGAAAAAATCATTGAAGGTATTATGCATGAATACCCTGTATTATACATTATATAGGAAATACGTTGCAATTTATTATTGTAAGGCTTATTATGGTTTATTAAATTATTGAATACCATCAACGTGATAAATAACTTATTATTTTTTAGTAAAAAAGTCAAAACTTCAAATAATAAGCGGTGACGAGAATTATTATATTACCTTATCCATCACATATTATAAAAATTAATATTAATAAAATTTATATCAAAAGATTTATTTATTAATGTCTATATTTTCTATTAATACTATTAATAATTGTGAATATAACAGGAGGGTCTTTTCAAAATTTTATATGACTAGATAATTCTAAACTACAAAAAACTTCATACTACTACATATATCAATCTGCACAAAGTCTTTGGTAAAAGAGAATTAAAATACTAAAGTTAAATGCTGGATATACTTGTCATAACAATCACAGCTAAAAATCGTTAAGCGGATCGGAAATTAAAAAAAAATATATGTAACAAGCATAACTTTTACAAAATAAGTTCAATAGAGTATTTGTTTTTGATGCGGGGCTTACCAAATATGTAAACATAACCTCAATGCAGCAGCGAGAGAAGTAACGCTTGCAGTGCACTTCGCCGTCCTTCCCTGATTACACTATATTGCGTCAAGACAGATTTATGTATAATTCTACATAAGCGTTAACTACTTATACATTTAGCTTTTTCTTCTAATAGAATAAAAAATACACTATTCTGATCAAGAATAACAAAACAGGTACGTTTTACTATAAACGCGATTTTATTTGAAAAAATAAGAAATTTGAATTCATAAGTATTTGTACATGAAAATAGTTAAATATATTTTCAAATTTTAAAGTATTTCTCAAATAATTTTTGTAATAATGACAAAATTTAAATTTTTATTATTTGTTTTTAATATAGAAGACTAATATAAAATATAATTAGTAACGCTTAAAGTGGGAATATAAGTTTGAATACTCGAAGTTTATATAATATTTGAATTTTAATAGAAGCTGGACATTTTCTAAAAAGGTGTTTTTGTAGAATTCCGTGAAATAAGCTCAAATTTTTACATTTTTAACGTTATGACTCAGATCAAAGTGGCCTATTCTACATATCGTAATGGGGATTGTAAATTATCGTATATCTAATAAGAGCCAAGAAAACACAAAAAATAAAAAAATAATTTTATTGCAGAAATCGACTTGAAAATGACCAAGAATCATCCCAGAGTTATTTTGAAATAGTATTCTCGACCTAAAATAATTCAGGTCTTATAGGGATAAAATATGATTATTTATGATAATTTAAAAAAAAACTGATAATCTTAATAATTTTTTATATTTTTATAAAAAGTTATAATTTTTGATAATTTTTGCAAAAAGTGATAAATTCTGAGAAGTAATAAATATAATTTTTAGTGCTAAGGATATATCTATGACTGCAGTTTTGATACTTATATTTTATAAAATTATTTTTTTAAATATCAGGGTATAGTAAAAGATATGAATTTTTAAGTATAATATTCTGGATTTAACATAAGCACTGGATCTGATTTTTGAAAACTTTTACAGAAAATGTGCAATACATTAATTTTTTGGATTGCAATGATTTTGCAAAAATTTTGAATCAAGACAATCAAAAATTATTATTTATGGCTGCAAACTATTTTTTTAAAGTATTAAACCAAATTGGATATTTCGTTGGTTATCGTATTATGTACGTTTATAAATGGTCTCCAGTCAAAATTTTATGTGAGATCTTGTATGAGAATCCTCAATACTTACCTAATTAATATAATATATACTTGGAAATAGTTATTTGAAAAACGAGGCGAAGTTAGGCGAGTTTTAGATGATTTCTATTTCATCTGAATTGATTTGAGATTTTGATTTTTCGCTTCAATATAATTTAGACTTTAATATTAATAACACCTTACCTGAACTGAGTGTTGAACTTAGACATTTCTTTTTTTTACTAATAATTCATATAAGAGGTCGAATAAATACCTTATATCAAAACTTATATTTCACTTCACATTTTATGACTTAGCAAATAAAGTTGCTGTAGATTCCAAGAAATTTCCTACATAAATATTTTATATGAAAATTTTGTACTGTTCTAGACAAATTTAGAAAAACGTAAAATTGCAATATTTATAAATAATCTGTCATCATTTCTATGAACTTATAAAAAATACCTTTAAACACCCTGCTATAAAAAATCAGGTAATTCGAATTTTAAACATTTTTTTAATTAAAAAAACGAAGTTTTCATCACATGAGAAATCAGGTGATTTCTCGTGTCAAAACGTCAGGTGAAAAATCACCTGATTTCTCACCTGATTTTTTTCAGTAGGGCAGTTACCTTTTAATAATTGTACTGAGTATGATTTTTCTTTCCCAGCACAATTAAATTTATTCTTGAACCAAATCTTACTTCAAAATAAAATCTCTTTAGTCGAAGTATCATTTAATCTCTTTTCGATAAAAATTTTTTGCTGTAGAATATCAAATTCATATTTTCAACTAAATAATCAATTCTTTATTTTTTTTATTCTTTTCTTTCTTTTTCGATGGCAAGTATGAGAACCGCAAGGCGTAAACGAGCCTTCCTTTTATACTTTGAATTTGCTTTTTAATCTCAAAAAAATTTTGAATATTTCTATTAATTTATGCTTTGCATTGGTTTTACGAAGTTTTGCGGGGCTTAATAATTAGATTTTAAAGTTCGGCTTTAATTAAAAACCGTTTCATCCCCAAAGATTATTTTGTTCTTGTTATCGCCAATACAAATTTTTGGGCGACTATTTCCTTTCGTTAAATTTTCGACTGAGGCTATATAAGGTAGTTGACCCGGTTCTCGATAGCGTAAGAAAAGTGTCGAATTATTAAGCATTTTATTCAGTAATATTTTGTAATTGAGTGATAAGAAAAATTTCATTAATTAAAGAAGGGTCTTCTTTTTTTAAAATAAAAGAATAAAAATGACCGCATATTTATTTTAAAAATGATGTTGAAAAAAAAACGCAATGTCGCAGTTGTCGATAGTCAGTTTAAGGTTGGGAGCAGTTTTCGATAGTCGACGGACCCAATTCTCGATAGCTCCGAAAATTATGGTTGTAGGTTAAGGGTTATGTTGGATTTTATTTTTTTGATAAGTTATTTATATAGTTTTTTTTGACAGAAATTATACTTTTATTAAAATTATATAATTTTATTAATATAAAACAGAAATAAATATAATAATAAACGTAATTAAATTACAATTAAGGTAGCAATAATTTTTTACAATCTCTCTCAGACACAGAAATTACAGGAACATCAATTGAGATCAACAAGTATTAATGCTAAATAAAAATTTAAGAATAAAACAAAGATTAGTTTGTAACAATGTTACTCAATGGTTTTCTACTTCAAAATAAAGCTTTAATTCTTTTTTCTTCTTCAAGAAATTTTTTTTTGACATCACCAAATGTTGTTTTTTCTTTGATGAATGTTGGTGAATGGTGTGACTTTTCCTGTTTTTACCACGAAATGTTGCACTGAATTTAACAATATTTCCTTTGAAACTGGAAAACCTTGTTTCATCACTTTGAAACACCACTCTGCCAAGGCTCTTTCATCAACTTCACCTAAAACCGGAGGAGTCCCTGGGCGAGCAGCAGTAGGAAACTTTCCCTTTACTCGAGAATGCAGTGTAGCATAAGGAACATTGAAAGCCTTGCTTGCGCTAAATATTGATCTTCCTTTATTGTTCACTTCATCTACTGCTTTTTGCAAATCTGCTATAGAGTAAGGGTATCTTGAAGATTTTCTCTGAAAAATTAAGGTTAGGTTACATGACACTTTCAAGCTATCGAGAATTGCTACACACACACGCAATTCGAGGAGGGGTTATCGGATAACACGATTAAATTAATTCTTTATAAATAAATAATATCCTACCTTTTTCTCCTTGCCCATTGTTAAAACACTACTAGTAAAGTGATGTTTATGTGTTAGATTGAACTTTATTTGGCAAAGTAATAATAATTAATATAATCTAATACAAAATGAGAAACAAGTATGTGAGATAAGGCGCCTGCAACAAAACGAAAATCAGGCGCATTAACCTTTGTTTTTTTTTCTTATATTACAACTTAAGCATAATACTACAGAGTGATTCAATATTTACCTTATCTTACATTTTACATTACAAACTTCTATAAATTTTCTCTTAACATTTGCACATGTTCTTTTCTCAAACTCATTTTCTGTTCTGACCGTTAATCTATATAAGGTAGGTAGAGAATCAGTCTAACGTATTTTACATATGTAGGTGAAAACTATACATGAGAATTGGCGCGAACATATTTCAAATTCAAAATGTATATAATAAAATGTATATAAAAAAATAATTTTCCTTAACACTCCTCCTTAATTATTTTATCTCTGTTCTTTACAAACTTATCACGACTGAGTGGATTCGTAAAAATATCAGCTACTTGATCTGAACTGCTGACATGGCTGAGTTCCACTGTTTTGTCAATATGTTGTTGAATGAACTTTCTTGAAATTTCAGTATGTTTCTGGCCGAGAAATTGTAGCTAAATATAACAAGCTGCCCAATGCTTCTCTATACATCACTGATTTGTCCAGTGGTTTATCGTTTATCGACAAAATTATCTGCATTTGTTAGCATTCCTTGTTACATAGGTGTAGATATAGGATTTAACTTGTCAAAGTTAAAGCGTTCCAGAATTTTGTTAATATATCTTGACTGATTAATTACGATTCCTTTTAACTCGACTTCAATATCCATACATAAATACGATAATTTATTTCTAGAAGTTGTATCAAAAGTAATTTCGAATTTTCTATTTAGTTTCTCTAAAAGTTCTAACATTTCTTCTTGATTTTCACCTGTAATAATTCCGTCGTTGACAAATATTCCAAGTATAATGCTTTTATCTTTATTATATAATACACAGGGGTCATCATCTATGTTTATAAAAGCTAAACATTTCAAAAATTCGATGAATTTCCCATGCCATTTCTTAGGTGCTTGCTTAAGTCCATATAAACTTTTTAATAATTTGCAAACTCTTCCTGTATTGTCATAAAATCCATGTTTGATGATTTTGGTGACTGAACTGCAGACTTGTTAGACGTTTGATCTTTCTTAATTTCATCATCTGATTTTTCAACTTCATCATTTATTTCAGACTTTTCTGGTATTTCGTATAAAATGTCAGACTCAAAATTCATCTGTTCATTTGCAGATTTTTCAATAAAAATTACATTTTCTGAGCTTACTATGTCATTTTTATGCTATATTTTTATATTATATATTCTATAGCTAGGTGCATCCAAGTCATAACCGACAAATATACCTTTTTCTGATTTCTTTTGCATTTTACTTCTTTGATGATCTTGAATAAAATCAAAGCATTCTTTTCCAAAGCTTTTCAGTTTCTGTACATTCATTTTTCGTCCAAACCATAAGTCAGCTGGTGTTTTTTCTTTCACTGAGCTATTTCCAGTCTGATTTAATGTAAAAACTACATAATTCATTGCTTCAGCCCATAAATTTACATTCAAATTCTTTGCATGTAATACTGATCTGACTGCCTCACATACTGTGCGTATTTCTCTTTCTGCTCTGCCATTCTGTTGTGCAGTGTACGTGCAAATACAGAAAATAGATTGAATGGAATTCTTAGTGTATGCAATACATTCTTGAGTACAATTTTGTACCATTCTTTTCCATTAAAACCTTCCAAATTTACATCACCTACACCGATTCCTTCTAATTCACTTTCATCACCTATTATTACACTTACAGGCTCTTCAAGTTTCTTATAATTGCAAAATAATTCCCTTCGAGAAGTCATGTGCTGTGTTGCATCACTATCTTGAATCCATAAATTTTTACAATTTTCTAGAGAATTTAGATATTCTACATTTCTGGCTGACAAACCAACAGTAAAGTGAGCCCATCTCTTTTCACTTGAATTACTTTGTTGATCATTATTCTGACTTTTATAACTATCTTCTTTATAATCTTTTGCAAAATGTCCTATACGTCCACATTTATTGCAAGGGTATTTGTTTTTGCAATATTCTAAATATTTTAAGCTAGGCTTATTTTTGCAATACTTTTTAAAATGACCAGTTTGACCACATCTAAAACACTCACTACCAGATTTACTTGACTTTGCATTATCTGACTTATTATATGTTTGTGTCTTTTTCTTACCTTTGAAAAAAAGAGCATTTTGGCTATACTTCTGATTTGACGTATCACTTTCATTTAGTCTGTTCTCTTCTAATTGTAATCTTTCAATAAGTTTATCTAAATTCTTATCAATAGTGCTTGAACTGTCCCTTGCTACTCTAAACTGACGTAATCTTTCAGGAAGAACACCCAAAATTCTGCTAATAGTCCATGATTCTTTTACTGTTTCACCTTCTTGAGCTAACTCTTCACCAAGTTGCTGAATAGACATACAATTTTCAATTACTGATTTATTTGCATCATACTTAAATGAGAAAAACCGCCTTTGCAATTCTTCAATAGTTGCTTCTGACTTTTTACCATAATGAGTTTCTAACTTACTTAACATGCGTTCAGATGTTGTGCAGTTTGCAATTTTCTTGGCTATATTGCTACTTACATTTAAACCTACCATAGTCTGTGCATCTATATCTGACTTTATCCATGCTACTACATCTTGATCTGTTTCTGTACCCTCAGGCCTTACCTTGACTCCAGTTGCAACTTCATAAAGACTTTTGGATTTCAGTGCTAGATTTAGTTTGAATCTCCTTGACACATAATTAACTTGACCTTGAGAATCTTCAACTAAATTTTCCAAATGTGATTTTACTGTATCCATAGTTTTACTTTATTATTTCTTACTTCTGACTATAATGTTCTTTTCAAATTTATTTTATTTCAATACTTTTATTTTATACTTTACAATAACTGACTATTTCTTGACTGACTAGACTTAATAGACTGAGATAACCTATTTAAGAAACATGCGGCCTTTCTTTTATTATTAACTTTGTTCCGATTTCTTAACTTTGCTTTCACACAATAAACATTCTGGGCCCATAACCTGTTAAAACATTACTAGTAAAGTGATGTTTATGTGTTAGATTGAACTTTATTTGGCAAAGTAATAATAATTAATATAATCTAATACAAAATGAGAAACAAGTATGTGAGATAAAGCGCCTGCAACAAATCGAAAATAAGGCGTATTAACCTTTGTTTTTTATTTTCTTATATTACAACTTAAGCATAATACTACAGAGTGATTCAATATTTACCTTATCTTACATTTTACATTACAAACTTCTATAAATTTTCTCTTAACATTTGCACATGTTCTTTTCTCAAACTCATTTTCTGTTCTGACCGTTAATCTATATAAGGTTGGTAAAGAATCAGTCTAACGTATTTTACATATGTAACTATACATGAGAATTGGCGCGAACATATTTTAAATTCAAAATGTATATAATAAAATGTATATAAAAAAATAATTATCTTTAACACCCATGATGACTTCATGATGATAATTTGAACTCCATGCATGAGCTTAGCTCCGTACGTAACGAGAATGGCCGACAGCATCGAGTTGAAGGAGCTATCTTTTATTTTATTTTTTGTCCAGTCGTTGCATGAGCGACTAATTCAAATCATATATTAAACAATTAACTGATATTTGTTCTTTGAAGAATAATTTTTTTCTATAATACTTATTATGTCTATAATAAGATACAATAATACTTATACAAAAACTATCGATAACCGGTTCGCTATCGAGAACCGGGTCAACTACCTTATAGACATACAAATACGTACAAAAAGAGAATCCGACGCTTAAAGAGGATCCGACGCTCAAAGTGGTTAAGACGCTATATATAGATATACAAATACGGAAAAATTTCTTCCCGATACAAGAATATGTATGTCAAGATATTTATAATTAGAAACTAATAATACAATATAAGTAACATAGAGAATAATATATATAGATATATAAATTAAGTAGTGGAAGATGCCGAAAAAAATTTATTTAATAAGTGTATATATATATCTCCTTAAAAAAAAGACTTTAAAAAAAGTAAAATGCAGACAAGTATGCTTATATATAAAATCAATAATAATTAAAGAAACAATATTGTAATGTTTTTTAATTAAGTTAAAAAAATTACTATAAATTTAAAAAATTTTAGAATACTATTATAATTGATCAATTTTAATATCACACAATTCTATTGCACTGATGAACTTACAAATTTCTAATGCAAACAATAGAAAGTTGTGAAATCATGTGATAAATAGCCAAGTAACTCTATTTTTTAATTCGCAAAAACACAATATAAATTTTAATTTTTCGTTCATTATATAATTTTATTAATCAAATGCTAAGGTTCGTATTAATTTATAGAGCTCATCGATTGATCAGCATTAATATGCTGAGTTTAAGGACTATTTCCTTCAAGCTCAATATCTTCCTTGTTTACCATTATGTTTATCAATGCTGGATAACAAATACATCTACCGCAGTCTCAATATAAGACCAAAATGAAATGAGTTTTAACTTGGGTATGGTGCCTTATTAAGAATAACCATGCCAGATAAGCTATCAAAACTCTATTCTTAAAAATCGGATGCTCCTTTATTAAGTTTAAAATAAAAGATTTTACTTTAATCATAAATTATTATCTTGAATAACCTTGAATCCTTATTTTTCTTGGGTACAACATAAAACTCATACTCTTGTGCAATCAGATTGTATGTAGT
>UELU01084942.1:0-11389 GCA_900490025.1 Megastigmus dorsalis
TTCTTTATATAGTTGTTTAAGTAGATCATTTTCAATTTTTAGAGCTTCATTTTCACTTAGGTCTTCATAGATGGTTTCATTGTGCTTTCCTTTGGGACTTTTGTTTATTTCAAAATTTACTTGAATCTCTTGAATAATTTGTTGCTTTAGTATTTCTCTATCTTCGCGTTTGTAGAGCGCTATAAACTCGGCAACCTGTCCGCTGACTTCTCCATATGGTAACGTTGAGGTTAGGGCAAAATTAGGATGGTCTTGGCAGATGATAAAAGAGCTGCTTAGGAACTTTACAGGAACACCAGAATTGTGTTTAGCTACTGCCTCGTTAGTATGTTGAAATTCACCACACAGAATACACACTACTGCTCCAACTTTCTGATTTGTATGACATTTATAGAACTTATTGAACGGAGCGGCATCGGGAGGCTCCTTGCCTGCCGACGCAATGTTGGCGAATTGATTAATTTAATTGAATATTACGTAATGTTTGTAATTTCAGTGTATAAATAAAATAATTATTACAGTCAGGCGTCTGATTACACAAGTACTTAGCGTCTCATTAATTTTTTTCTACCTGATGGTTGTCAAATAAAATGTATAATCCCGATTATACTTGGGATTGAAATAATTAATTGAAAATCTTTAAGCTCATTTTCCCTGGTACTCAAAATGTACTTATAAATAATTTTTAATGGTGTTCAAATTTTCAGTGGGTATTATTTCAATTTTATTTAATTAAATACTACTAGCAAAGAACGCTCGCTTTGCTCGCGATTTACATATTTTGATGCCATAAAATTTATCACTTTTCTACACATTTAACATGCTACATTATTGATATTTATATACGTAAAAATTTTATGTAATATTATTAATACTGTAAAATTACATTAGCTCGGGGTGTGTTAGTGTATGGGGTTAGAATTTTCTTTTTATAATATATTTATTTTAAAAAATAATATTTATATATTTCCATAAAACTATTTTGACGTGCAGTATTAAACTGTATGTTACAAAAATATTTTTAAATTAACGATTTTTCATACAATAGCTTATTTCATTAACTTTATTGTAGATTATGTCAACTCTTATGACCACATACAATACCTAAATAAAAAATTTTTATATATATATTTTATATGCATATAACATTATAAAAAATATCGAAGTAAATTGCTATGATATTATATTAAATAAATTTTAAAATTTATATGTCATTACAAATTTATAATATATATTCGCGATTGAATCGATGATTGAATCGTTAATTCGATTGTACGCTCGATCCGACGGCGCGCAAGCACCGAGGATGATGAGCAGGACAGCGAGTGGTCGCGAATAGAGTGAGATAGGCGCTCTCGCGAATTAGAGAGAAACGGCGCGATAGGAAAAGTCGATCGCGTCAGATCGATGTCCGCCGCGGAACACTGCACACGGAGATATAGAGAAGCGCGACGCGTGCTTGTGTGTGTGTGTGAGTGTGTGAGTTACAGTCACCCACAACCCCTCCGTCTTAAGCTGCACTGGACTGCAGGTCAGTGCAACTTCCTAAAGGAGTATCGGGAGCGACTGCGGGTTGGAAAAGCGCCACATCGAGTAAGTACTCAAAGTACTATTGCGGCGGATCGCAAACGGCGATCCGCGAATGCTGGTGTGCGTGTGTGCGTTCCCGCGTTTTCGCCTTCTCGATTCGCGATAAGTTGTATATATTCTTGTAATTGAAATAACAGAATATGCGAGTGTTAATTCGAATCACGTCGTTATTATTCTTTGTCTGGATTGAGTGACATTTTCCCCTATTTATTCCCGCGATTACCGCCACCTCCGCGGGCACAGTGGAAAAGCGTTTCCACTGTGCATAAATTGAGTAGCTGGCATCGTGAGCGTAACACGGCGCTCACTAGAAGTAACTGGGTCCACAATTTATAGCGAGAGCATAAACCACGAGGGGTCAAACCCTTTCCAGATGCTGCTGGTGGATCCAGTGGTTAGAGCGAGCGACAACGAGCGTCTGGAGCAGCTCTACAGGCGCAACGCACCGCAGAAGGGGCAGGAGCTTCAGCGGGAGGGCTCAATTACGGAGCAAGTCCCAGTTGGGCAGATAGAAAGGCCGACTAGGAATAGCGACACCAGTAGCGTGACGGATGGGTCCGCTACAGGTGATGAGACGGAGGAAGCAGCACCTCCAATGGTCTTCATTGGACCTCAAGCGGGGAATATCATGATGAAATTCTCCGAGATAAAGGAGCAGATGAGACTGCTCAACGAGAGGGTCTCAGAGATCTCTCGTCGCTGCATAGCGCTGGAAGGAGCAGCAAAAGCTCCATGCGCATGTACGCAGTGTGGCAGCGATTGTCGGTTGAGGCCGACAGCGCCAGAGTTCCAGGTGAACCAAGGGAGGAAAGAGCTCCGAATGTCTTCTAGTACAAGACTAGAGAGCAGGGGTTCAATGAGACTGAAAGCCACTGGTTTTGGCCTGCATCAGAAGATGCAGGCTGAAAAAGTCTCAAATAGGCGGCCACAGGTAAATTTCCAGGATATATTTACGTACTATCCTGGAAATAGTAGCCTATTGGAAGAGGCGCAGGCGCACAGGCCAGCGCAAATGGTTTCGACTGCTACCGGTGTAGGCACAGCCTGGGAGAGGGGGAATCTCCCAGGCGCTTACGTACCAGAGAGAAGTAGCAGTGAAACGGTGGATCTGAGTGCTAGTAATAGACTCAGATCCAATAACCAATTTGTTTCCGGAGCCAGCACACAAGCACGACACGCAGGTCGGGACGTTGGCCAGATTGTAAGGCGATGGCAAGTCCGATTCACGGGGGAGAAAGATCAGAGTATTGATGTCTTTCTCACCGGAGTAGAAGAGTGTCGCGTACTCGCAGATCTGACAGAAGAGAAGCTGCTATCCTCTCTGTCGGAGTTACTAGCGGCTGTTGCGGCCATTTGGTATAGAAATGGTCGCGACAAATGGAGGACGTGGTCCGAGTCCTGCGCTGCCGCCAGGAGGTGGTATGGTGTGAACAAGGGGTTTCAGCAAAGATTAATTGCTGAAGCGAATGCACGCACCCAAGGCCAAGAGGAGCCGGTGCGGGACTTTCTCACGTGCCTGCAATCCATTATGCTGAAGCAGGTGCCAGTGCCTTCGATTGAAGCGCAAATTATGCTGCCAAAATTGCAGTGTAAGGTCCGTCGTGCAGATGCCTGTGTCGTGGAGTCACTAATGGAGTTGGCAAGAGAAGCTGAGCTTATAAGCACAGCAGGTGAGGCGTTTAGACCTCCACCCTCGCCACAAAACACCGTAATGCCGGAGGTGACCTATAAGAAGCCTCAGAGGCTTCCGAAGGCCAAACCAGTGGTCTCAAGTGTTGAGACGAAAGTGGCAGCGGTCGGCCAAGGTCAACAGGAGACAATGGCATTTGCAGAGCTGCTCAAGGAGGTCAAGTCACTGACCGAGCAGCTCAATCATCGAACGCGGAGTAAGTCTCCCGAAGAGATGAAGAGGCGACAGGGCTATAGGAAGCCCATCGGACGTCCCAGCTCTCCTGTGACTAAAATGCTAAAGGAAAGCAAGGTCAACGTCCGGGTCCGGCGAGTCCGCGGCATCCACGTTACCAGATTAGATACTATACGTGTGACCAGTCGGGGCATCGGGCCAGGGATTGCCGAAACCATCCGGCGAGAAACGGGAAAAGGAGCACGTAGTAAAGGTCGCTGCATCTCCTACGATCCCGTCAAAGACCTCTAAGTCGACTAGAGAAGCCGACAGAAGTTGCTCAGGAGGAATAAATACTTCTGAGCAATGTGAGGGGTCGGCAGCGCCATGTTCGAATCCGGACGAAAGCGAAGACCGATGGTGGCTGCAAGTCAACATCGGCGGCTTTAAGATTCGAGCATTGTACGATCCGGGAGCAGCTCGCACGGTAATGGGATCTGTGGGATTACAGATCGCCAGTGCGTGCGGTCGAGAGCTTCGACCAAGCTATGGCAGAGGTGCAAGAATGGCAAACGGTCATTACTCCGCCATAGTAGGCTATGTGAGCCTACCATTCGAGATCGCGGGGATCCGAAAGGTCGTAACAGTGGCTATTTTATCTGAGTGAGATGCAGACTGTTGCGTCGGAGTGAACTTCACCAGGTTGTTCAAAGCAGTATTGGATCCTTGCAAGAATCAGCTGTTCTTCAAAGACGAGAACAAGTATGTGTACTACGCTCGCTGAGCATGAAATCGAGGTACACAGCACGCGGCCAATCAAACAAAAGTATTATCCTGTCTCGAAAAAGATCGGGGAGGAAATGTATCGGCAAGTGAAAGAATTACTCGAGG
This sequence comes from Megastigmus dorsalis, assembly GCA_900490025.1. Taxonomy (NCBI): domain Eukaryota; kingdom Metazoa; phylum Arthropoda; class Insecta; order Hymenoptera; family Megastigmidae; genus Megastigmus; species Megastigmus dorsalis. The sequence goes on from UELU01084942.1 coordinate 4,325, forward strand.
CTGGGGTAATCGAACCCTCTCACAGCGGTTGGTCAAGCCCTGTTGTGATGGTTAAAAAGAGTATCGGCAAATATAGGATGTGCATCGACTTTCGCAAGGTTAATGCGGTGTCAAATAAAGATGCATATCCACTCCCGTTCATGGATCAGATTTTACGCAAGTTACAGTCAGCTAGATATATCTCTACGCTCGACTTGAGCAGCGCGTATCATCAGATCCCATTGAAGCCCGAATCGAAGCCCATAACAGCGTATACAGTACCTGGTATGGACTTCTTTCAATATACCCGGATGCCGTTCGGGTTATGCCAAGCAGGAGCCACGTTCCAGCGACTTATAGACAAAGTCATCGGATCGGAGCTCGAGCCATATGCATATAGCTACTTGGATGACATCATCATCGTGACAGAGACGTTTGATGAGCATCTAAAGAGGCTCGAGTAGGTGCTCAGATGCATCAATGATGCAGGTCTCACTATCAATCGTGAGAAAAGTGTGTTCTGCCAAGAAGAGGCAAAATATCTCGGGGTGATAGTGAACCGAGATGGATTTCGGCCCGATCCTGACAAGATCGCGCCGATTATGAAATACCCTGCTCCCAAAAACCTGAAGCAACTCAGGAGTTTTCTGGGAATGGCATCGTGGTATAGGAAATTTTTGAAAGATTTTGCCACGATAGCCGATCCACTAACTCAGCTTACAAAGAAAGCGAGAAAGTATGAGTGGCTCGAAGAGCAGCAATCGGCTTTTATCCGTATAAAAGCTTTGATTGCAACTGCTCCCGTGCTACAGCGGCCCCAAGCTGATGTGCAGTTTGTAGTTCATACTGATGCCAGTGATACTGGATCGGGCGCTGTCCTTCTTCAGATAATTAATGGAGAAGACAGGGTGCTCGAGTTCGCCAGTCGAACTCTAGCCCAAACTGAAAGGAACTATAGCGTGACCGAAAGAGAATGTCTCGCTGTAGTTTGGACCATTCCGAAATTCAGACCATACATTGAAGGGTATGAATTTAAGGCGGTCACTGATCACAGCAGCTTGCGTTGGTTGTGATGCCTGCACAATCCAACGGGCAGGTTGGCTCGATGGGTCTTGGAGCTGCAAGGCCATAAATATACAGTGGAGCATCGTAAAGGTGCTCTCAACAACGTGCCGGATGCTTTGTCCCGCATTTATGAGAGCGCCGAACCCGATATAGGGGCAATATCTTGGGGTGATGACACTCAAAATGAGTGGTATCTCCACTGAGTACAGAAGGTTGAGGAAGATCCCACCAATAACTCGAGTTATGAGGTTACAGGTGGATAATTGTATCTTTACCAACCTAATGAATCGCTGATGGGCACGATCGGCGATGACGAAGCCTGGAAGCTCGTTGTGCCTAAGGAGAAGCGAACAGCAGTGCTTCATGAGGGGCATGACGAGCCAACTGCGGGTTATCTTGGAAGGGATAAGACTTATTCCCGGATAGCCAATTTATATTATTGGCCGGGCATGTATAAGGATGTGGAAGCCTATGTTCGGAGATGCACTGTATGTCAGCAGTGTAAAGTCGAGCAACGGGCTCCAGCAGGGCTAATGGGGCGAAGGACTGTCACTAGACCATGGCAAGTGGTTGCAGCTGACATCATGGGTCCTTTGCCCAAATCTGTAAAAGGATTCGAGTATATCTTGGTCTTTCAGGATTTATTCACGCGATGGGTCAAGGTTATCCCCATTTGCAAGACCAATGCAAAATCCATCCTTAAGGAGCTTAAAGAGAGTATCTTTTTGAGATATGGGGCTCCTGAAGTCTTTCTTTCAGATGATGGCACGGAGTTTAAGAACCGTGCCATTGATAGTTTTCTCGTAGAGAGAGGTGTGCACCATACTACGGTGCCACCATATTATCCGGTGGATAGAGGCAAATCCAGTAGAACGAGTTAATCGTTCACTAAAGACGATGCTCATGGCATTTATCGAAGAGAGTCATCGAACATGGGACGATAATTTGCCAGAGCTTGTGTTTGCGTTTAACACGGCTGTGCATAGTTCAGTAGGAGCCAGTCCTGCTCTACTGAACTATGGAAGACAACCACTGCCTCCTTCGACGATACCACGAGAACAAGAGCTGGCTGCTCTAGATCGAGAGCAAGCCGATGCTCTTGAAAAGTGGCAGAAGAAGATTGAAGACCTCATCAATCTACCTACTGAAGCGAGCCTGAGATCAGATGAATCTCACAACAGGCAGGCCGCTTACTATAATGCACAACGTAGACCGGCTGGATTCGATGTAGGAGATCGAGTCTGGAACCGCAATAAGATATTGTCTTCAGCTGTGGAAGGGTTAAGCGCTAAGCTAGCCCCGAAATATGCAGGTCCGTATAGAATTAAGGCCCAGCTCGGTTCTAATACGTACGAGCTGGAGGATATGGACGGGAAGTTGATGGGACCCATCCATGCTGAACAAATTAAAGAGTATGCCGCCGAGGAAAGTCATCTGACAGTAGTAGACGACGTCGAGGCGCAACCTCCGATGGATGCCAGCGTAGACGTGGCGCTGAGCGACCTGCCACCAGCGAGCGCAGCGAGCACGCAGGTCAGCATCACTCCACCGGGAGATGTAGCGGTTGCCTGTGTGCCTGTAATTTTGCGACCCCGCGGAAGGCCCCGGAAGGCTACAAAAGTTGTGAAACGAGCGTGCGTTCGAATCTAGAAGGCTGCGTCGACAATTTCGGTAGCGAAGCGAAAGCCCGGTCGTCCGAAGGGCTCGCGAAAGCGAAAGTTTAGTCAATCCGGCGAATCTCTCTCCGCGTCGAATGCTTGCCACGCATTCGTAAGTCTCTCTCATTTTCCTCCCTGTTTGATTTCAGGATGGATAAGGAAGAATTTCTGAAGATGTGCGCCCACCTGATCCAGGAGTTGACGGTTGGGGCCGATGAGTCCAGCTCCTCGGTCTAAATTTCTGAAGTTGATCGGAAGATGGTTCCGATCCTCCGTGCGCGGGCCGAGGCGACTTTGCGCCGCCCATATTCCACCGGTCCACCCCCGGTCCAGTCTCAGGAAGAGAAAGAAGAGGAGGGCGCCGTCGCTCTCTCGGAGAGCGCGGCGCCACCAACCGTTAGTGGCGGAGAAGAAGAGGGTGCCGACGCTCATCAAGAGAGCGCGGTGCCACAGATGAAGTTAGAAGTTGCACGGGAGGCTGCCTCCTGCGCAGCTGTAGAACTAGGGGGCGCCGACGCTCTGCCAAAGAGCCCGGCCCTCTTAAAGATAGAGGTTTCGGCCGACGAGGGCGACGAGGTCCGGAAACGAGACCCGTCGCCACGAGAATTAGAGGCGAGGCGCCTTGAGTAGCTGCTCGAACAGGCGCGTGAAGCCACCGGGCCAGTCTCCAACTGGAGGAGACTGCTTTCGCTGTGCTCGACCAGTTCCTCGAGCAGCATGGTGAAGCTGGAGGCCGCATGATGAAGAAGTGGCTTCCACTAGTGGAAAACCGTCACGTCGAGCTGCGCGCGGTGTTCGGAGTCCGCAAGGACCGGCGCCTCCGTAAGGAGGCCGAAGAGCGGCGAGCCCGTTAAGAGGTAGCCCGTCTTGAGCGCGCTCGCGCAGAGCGAGTCAGGGCGGAAGAGGCGCTCAAGCGGGCCCAACAGTGCGAAGAAGTCGAGTCCTGGCGGTTGGCGCAGGAGCGCCGTCGCCAAGAAGAAAAGGAGACGGATACTCGGTGTTACATGTGCGGAACACCGGGTGTCAAGAAGTCGAAGGATTGTCCGAATATCGCAGAGCACCGGCGCTACAAATAAGTGTAGCTCCCGGTGCCCCTTTTGTTTATTTTGAATACATTTTTCTATTTTTTAGCAATGATTGTGTTTCTTGCATCTTTGCATCATCAACATAGGATCCTTACCTGTTCCTATGATAGGTCATCGAGCGCAATCATCGAGCTGTCACCATCCTGGTATCCAGCGTCTGGGAGAGGGGTATAACGAATCCGCGATTGAATCGATGATTCAATTGTTAATTCGATTATACGCTCGATCCGACGGCGCGCAAGCACCGAGGATGATGAGCAGGACAGCGAGCATGGCGCGTGTCGCGAGAGAGAGTGAGATAGGCGCTCTCGCGAATTAGAGAGAGACGGCGCGATAGGAAAAGTCGATCGCGTCGTCAGATCGATTTCTGCCGCGAAACACTGCACACGGAGATATAGAGAACCGCGACGCGTGCTTGTGTGTGTGTGTGTGTGAGTGTGTGAGTTACAGCCATCCACAACCCCTCCGTCTTAAGCTGCACTGGACTGCAGGCCTCCGCGGGCCCAGTGGAAAAGCGTTTCCATCGTGCATAAACTGAGTAGCTGGCATCGTGAGCGTAACACGGCGCTCACGATCGTAAGTCCGATCAACGGAAAGCGAGACTCAGCAAGAGAGTCTCGCATTTGTACGAGAGCTGTTGCACCTGATCAGTGAGGAAAATCACGTGAAGATTTTCCTGCTGCAACGTGTAGGAAAGGTAGGAGTGTGCAGTACACCGGTACTGCACACAGTAAAAACAGCCCCGTTACAAATTTTATAAAAAAGGCAAATTCCAATATATGTATATATTTTACATATGATACATATGTATTGTAAAAATGAATATAAGAAGTATGCTATGTACGTACGCACAATGAATTACCAACTCTGATAGCTTAAAATAAAAAATAGAAAAGGATACAATTCCATTCAATGTATAAAAAGATGTGTTAATATAATAATAATTACATTAGCTTGGGGTGCGTCGGTACATGGGTTGGGTGTGATTTTGAAATATATATATCTTGAAAGATACCATTAATTATCTTTTCTAATAATAAAAAATACAAAATAAAAATGAAAATAATAAAATTAAAGAAAATTTAATTAACGATAAAAAAATTAATGAAAGATAATTTAATTACAAATAAAAAAGTTAAGTAATGATTTGTTCATCTAGTTTTCTTACACATTTAAAAATTAATATTTTATATAAGTACACATTTTACGTAATATTATTATTGTTGTATTTCTTACGTATAAAAATGTCTTAGAAAATTTTATTAATTATATAAATCATTAAAAAATCTATTAAATATTAAAGCGTTTAGTTATGAAGTGTTAATATATCAATAATTATATTAGCTTGGAGAGCGTTAGTGCATGGGTTGGGAGTTTCTTTTTTTTTGTAAATATTTATATTTGATAGAGAATAATAATTATATATTTTATAACAGGGTATTTCGGGGAGTAACCCAGCAGCCAGTTACTTACCCCGGGCCGTACCGAGTACGTCCGACGGCAACTCCAACCACGAGTTGCCGCGGCCTGTCACAACGTGAGAGCTCCGTGCTCTTACTTTTCTCGTTCTCGGTGTGTCTCGTGTACGTGTGTTTCCTCACACACGCACCGTCGGCTCTCTTTTTGCCGGGCTCGGCCGCTCAGTTTATGACATGCAGCTGATTGCTGCAAGTCCCGCGGAGAGTGGCGGTAATCGGGGCTCGGACACGGGAAATTTCCAATAAGTACTAGACGAATAAACTATGCTGACGACGTTTATTCATCTACGAAAGACAAGACAAAAATACAAAGACACGCGAGGTGTTAGCGCGTGCGCGCCGGCCGTTGCCGTCGAACGCGCACACTTCAATTTGAATTCGGCTACAAGAAGCCTGTAACGCCGAACGTATCGAACGTTCGAATATTCGAATCGCTGAATATAATATTCCGGTGAATATTATATTCGGTTCGGAGCGTGTATAGCTTGGCTATACTTGGAGACTAGCTGTGTCTCCGACGTAAACACATCGGCGTGTGTTTACTCGCGCGACCTATCAAGTTCATGCAGTGCTGCGCCGGCGCACAGCAACTTCTCTCGCAACCGTGCGAGTACGAGAGAGAGAGAAAGATAAACTAACGACGTGTTCGGATGCTGTACCCGAATACTCGTATGCATGATTCCCTATTCGCACGCAAAACAATAAGATTGACTTACTTGGGGCAAAGAGCGTGTCCGTACGAAACTCCTTGCTCCTGTTCCTTTCTCTGTGAGCGGCCGGCCGGCCCGCTCACCCGCAACAAATCCTAGCGACGAGGGGGATTGCTCGCCCCTCCGCACGCCGCTGATGGTGAGGTACTCCGGAGGACAACGTTCCTCCACACACGCTGCGCTGGGCTCTGGTGTACCAAGTCACACCGATCACGCACGCACAGACCTCACACCCGAAGCTCTCACTCGTGAACTTCTACCGTGGAAAAACGTTTTCCTTTGCTCGCCAAAATTCAAACGCGTCCGTCGCTTTCGATAGCTGTGGTCTCTCTGCCGAGCTTTTTCCGGGCCATATCCCTTTCTCGCTCGCTCTCATGGTTAGGTATGGGAGCACCACCGGAAGGTGCTTCCCTCCCTCGCGTGCGGCAGATATGCTAATTAACCGCGCTCGTCCCGTCGATGCTCGCGAAGACGCAAATTATCCTAACCCCGAATAATTACGCGTCACAATTTTTACTAATAATTTGCGAATAAAAAAATATTCAGGTTTATAATAAAATTAAAATTAAGTTACTATCATTCATATTTTAATTATTATAATTAATAAATAATATAATATATTTGTAATATCGAATATTTATTCGTATACATTCTTATTTCGTAAATGATTTGAAGTGATCAATTTATCTGTAAAAGAAATAAAAATGATATTTTAAATAATAATATAATTAAAATATAATATAATAATTACTTCAATATCTTACTTTTCAGATTCATCAGACGTTCAATCTTTACGAATAATCGTAGAAGATATTTTATATAAAGTACTTTTTGTACCGTAACGTCCTACTCTACAATTTTTTAATCTTGAAACTATATTTAAAACAAAGAATTTAATAATGTTTCCTAAGCTTAATCAAGATTTCATTTGTCCACAAAATTCCATTGTTTTTTAAAAATTCAATTACAAAGCAGTTCCTTAGATTTTACGTATTTAAGCGAATATATAAATCTTTCGTTTTCGGTGTTTTCACAATAAGTTACAGATCTTATGTTCACAATAGTTAAGATGTGATAAATAGTATATTAC
>UELU01085011.1:0-12079 GCA_900490025.1 Megastigmus dorsalis
TGGAGAAGATTCATTCGATTTACGTTTCTTATACAGTAAAATTTTGCATGAAACACAAACTTGTGCTCCATCTGGTATTGATGGAAATGATTCTTGTAATGATTTTGGGAATTCAGTCAATTCTTTACAGTGTTTATCCTTTCCTAAAGGTTTGACACATGTTAAAAAACCCATATTTGTCTTAAAAAGACAGATAAATGAAAGATCAATTGCAGTAAGTTTGTCTTGAAAACGATAGATCAGTTAAAGATGAATCGTAAAGCCACAGTTAGTTCATTAAGACGAAAAAACGCATACTTCAACATTGCATATCAAATCTTGCATAATCACTTTCGATCATCGGAATTTCAGTACAAGCCACCTATCGGTAGTTTCATAATTAAATTTTTTCTGAACATGTTGATTACTTTATAAAACAATCCTGAAACATTTCTATTTTTTTTTGTAATATTCATATAATTAGAAAAAAGATAATTATTAACTAAACAAATTAATAAACAAAAATACATTTGCATAAATAAAAGAAAATATAATTTATTTAATGCGTACGAAAGCCAATGAATAAATAAATGATAACGCATTTGCACGCCGCCACCGAAGTTGTACGCGCGGCGCGCCGCGCCTGGTCGAGCGCCTTGTGTTTGTTGAATGATATCTCGATAAAATCAAAAAACCCCTTTCCAGAAAATAGCTATATCGACGTAAAATTTCCTCCTCTTTCGATCTAGCAGGTCAAAAAAAATATTAAAAATGCATTTTTTGAGATATAGCACATTTTATATTTTTTCAAGGTCAAATTAAGCAAATATAACAAATCTGAGAAGACCGTCGGAAAGCTGAGGAAAAAATACATCGAAATCACTTCGTTATGATAATTTCTAGGTGCATTTTAGCCCTTTAAACATGAGCTGAAAACAGCACGATTAAGCGCTCCCGAGCCGCGCTTGGAGAGTTGACGTGAAACGTCTCATAATCAGAAACACTGAATAAAAATTTACTCTTCTATTTATAGAGATATTTGTCTAGACAAATTAAAAGTGAGTTTCGAGATAATGATTGTTTAATTTTGTAAGTTATTTTAACCTCTTTTTGAGAAAGGGCTGCTAATTTAAGGACGGGCTGCAATATTAAAGAGGAGCTGCAAAATTAAGGAGGGGTTGCAATTTTAAGGAGCGGCTCTGTAGACTGAACAACAACAGCGGCGGAAACTTTTTATAATATAGAGAGATATCTGTGCAAAATTTAAACAAAATGTAATCATTTTGAATATTAAAGAGAAGTTCTTGAACAGAATTTCCGTTACTGCAATCATTAATTACTTACTGATAGAGCTGAAATGTCCTGGGACTCGCATTAATCGAAGCAGCTATTGGACCAATTGTAGCCACCGCAGCCTCTAGGGCCCTCTCGTCGCGCGCAGGTAAAATTGCCCATGAGGTTATATTCACCACGCTCAATTTTATTTGGTATTTGCAAACTCCTTGCTAAAAATAACAAAAGAAAATTATTTATTTAGTTAAGGCGATTATCCAAATACGAGAGAATGAAACATAAGGGTTGAACAATTAATTTTATATTTTGCTAAGAACTTTTAAAATTAAATCCTTGCTTTACTTCGCTATTTTCTTCTTTAAACTTTATAAACTTAGATATGCATATTACGTACTGATTATCGGCTGAAAAGTTATAAGAGTTTGAAAACTAAACACTCTTTTGCACTGATTAATGATAGTATTAAACTAATTAAGCGTTTTGAGTGCAAAATTATGTCAAATTAAAGGTTGCGTTCTTAATTTTCAATTGTGAACTGCTGAAACATTTCATATTTACCCACCAAGTTACGAAGCATGAAACAATTCTATGAATTTGTGTGTTTGGATGGCGGTTATCTTGAAAAATTGGGCCCATTGGACGCAAATATATGTACTAACAATAAGATTCATTCCCCTTGTTAATTAACGAATTTTGCGGAATAGAATTTGAAGGTTTGTTCTAATTATATTATAATTTTGTAAATCCAGTGATATCATTATCCAGGATTTTTTTTTATTAAGTTAACTATTTTAATATGCAGTTTTTTATTAGCATTATTCTTATGGAATTAGGTTTAATGGTTATATTATATTTATTTATCAATTCCTTAAATACAATGAATTTACTAACGTGTTTCATTTTCTTTCAAGCTTATTATTCAACTTCATAGATTACTACATTTTCATTTTTTTATGTCTTTTAATATGAGTTTCTATATTGTCTTTTCTATTGAATTTTTTGTTAGAATGTAAAAATTGAACTGAAATTTTTTATAAGAATTATTATGTACAACTTGATGTCATTTTAAATTGTAATTTCTATTAAAAGATAATAGTCCACAAACATCACACAAAAATAATTACTCAACAGTATGCCTTTTTGAATGTCGTAAATAATGCTTTCGATGTTTATAAACTAATCGAAAATATAACAAAAAATAAGAATTATTTGAAGTATAAGCAAAAAGTTTTCATACAATTTCTACATAAAATTTATAATATTTCATTCCATATTATAATTTTAATTTCATCATTATTATCAGTGTCATTTTGAATTAAAATTTTATCTACATATTTACATATTGATCTTGAAATTGTTGCATACAATTGTCCGTGTGAAAAGAATAGTTTATGCAAATAGATTTTTACTTTTTTATTACTTCCAGCTATGGGAGTCCCTATTAAAAAACTTTTAGAAGGATATACATGTATAATCAGAAGCACTGAATAAAAATTTACTCTACTATTTATATAGATATTTGTCTAGACAAATTAAGAGCGGGTTTCGTGATTATTATTGTTTAATTGTCTTAATTACTTGAACCTTTTTTAGAGAAGGGCTGCAAAATTAAGGAGGGGCTCCACGTACTGTACAGCGGCAGCGGCGATAGCAACGAAAACTTTTTGTAATATAGAGAGATATAATAAAAATGCATGTATCCTCGGGAATTCATAACTTTTGAGGTTGCGTTAAATGCATAACTCTAGAATTTTTTCTTTAAAGTTTATTTTTTAATATTTAATTTAATATTGTCTTTTCGTTAATTCATACATTATCTCTATATGTTGGAGGATGTGTGGATTTATGTTGCTTCACATAGTGAATGCAGAGAAAATACGAACACAAATAAATGCTCAATGTAAAAAAAATTATTATATCTGGTGACTTATTAAGTTATTCTATGGACCGATGTGTGCGTAAACGTGCCAATGTTTGTCTGGCTGCATTTTGCTTTCGATATAGTCAATGTAGGTCGCTCGGATAAAAGGGATTGTAAAATAAAAGAGTATGTAATTAGATAATTGAATAAGTTATAATGTGGACGGATGTATGGGTGGAAGTGTGGACGCATATTGTCATAAGTCATACTATGGATGCAAGCAGATGTGTGGTTGGACGTGTGGGTGTATGTTGCTTCACATACTGGACGTAGAGGTGACATGGACAAAAATTAACGTACAATGAAAAAAATAATTATGAATTTAGGTAATTTATTAAGTTATGGTATGGACGAATGTTTGGGTGAAAGTTGTGACGGAATCTCCCGAAGAGACCGTAGATTGGGAGATAACGTCACAAAGTGTAGGCCCATGTTGCTTGACATAGTGGATGAAGGTAACATGGACAAAAATAAATCTACTGTGTAAAAGTAAATTATCAAATTAGATATTTTATTAAGATATTTTATCAATGGATATGTGGGCGCATGTGTAAATGCAGGGCGTATATGCGCCTGATATAGAGGACATAGGTCACCTGAACAAAAGCAATTGTACAATAAAAAAAATAATAATAGGTAATTCATTAGGCTATTAAGAGAAGTGAATAAAACCGGAAAAACAAAATTTATTATTACCAAAATACACAATCAACTCACTTTACTGTGCCTAAACGGGTTCGAATTATTAAAATGATGTCCGATAATCGACATAGATGGTCTATACGAAACAGAGGAGTCGACTAATTATTCAAAATCGTAATGACAGAGCAAAGGCTTGTAACGGCTAGCCTATATTTTTATTTATTTTTTCAAATAATGTATTATTATTTGTGTAAAAAGCACCACTATCGCGGCCCTTGTATATCTATAAAAAGCGGAAAGCTCCAGCGGCAACGAGCCAGCCCGAGCTTCGGCGAGCGCGTCCTACTAACGCTTGTGAAACCACAAGGAGAGGAAAGCTCTCGGCAGAGGGGATAGTCAGTTCTCTCCGTGCTCGGCGAGTATAAAAGTCGCTGCACTGCCAGCGAGCAGCATTCACTCATACATTTCCCTTCCTTGAGTAATCGCGTGACGCAGCAGCACAAACTATACCAAATAGTAATGGCGAACGAGGACAAAACGTGCCCGTGATTCACCGAGCATCGCGAGTTCAAAGTTCATGTGAAAAGTGCTGCGCTAAAGCCACTGGAAAGTGCATCAATGTAAATCCATTCTATTCCCCGCTCAGGGTCGTCTCAGTGCATGAAGTGTTTTATTTTTGTATAGTTTAAGTGAACAGTCGGTCAACACGCGGAAACCTTCACCTGACCACAGCGCCAACATAGTTTGCAGCGCGGTAAGTATTTTGACGAATTCTGGTTCTGACCTCCCTTTAAGGGCAAGCAGAGGACTCTGTTTTACCGATAGATTATACACTGATACCCTTTAGGGGGCAAAATACTTAAAAAATCTTATAGATTTCCGCGCAAAATAGAGCGGGTAACGTCAATACGTTACATGGTGTTGGTGTTGGTCGAGTCTTTGTTTCCTCACAAATACAGTTGGCCACATGTCGTCTGGGGTTTGTAGCTTCAAAAAGATGATAAGTATCTTTTCTAGTGCTTCCTTTGTAGATGTCCTGTTTAATAATGTTCTCTACAGCCCATGGGGACGTCAATAACGATTGACTAAGAAGAGATTTACTAAGAGATTTACAATGATTTACTAAGAAGAGGATTGATTATCTTGTAGGTAGTTTTTCAACAATATTTTACTTCTTTTTTATGTTTCTCTTACTAATAATGGTTTTTTACATGTCTATTAATTCCAAATATTGATATGTTTAAAAAGGCAGATTTGTGTATCTAAATCTTTCAACGATGACAGATCATTTTCATAAAATGTAAAAAAAGACTAAAATAAGTATAAAGTGCACGTGACTAGCTTGGAGGCATCTTTAAATTTGACAGTGCGTCTGTAAAAGATGTAATATATTTTATAAATATTATATGAGAATTTTATGTATGGATACTTAAGTATCCTAAATTTAAGCATGTTTGTCTAAACATCTGCGTTTGCACGACTCATGCTGTGAACTCGAAAACATATTTATAATTAAACGTTACATATCGTTGAGACATGTAAATGTCTTGCGTACACTGCACTGTAATGGCGTACTCTTTGTAGGCCTGCCCCAATATTTATTTTGGTGTTGACAGTAATCTATAATGACCCTGTCTATTGACACATTTTTTATATTATATATATAATATGTATAATTCCTAATCACTGTAAGTTACACAATAAGGATTTTGATACATACATTTATATATACAAATACTGTACGAATCTTTACATATCATAATATTTATTTCTACACTGAGAGATAAACAAAGTTGATGTTATCGGAAACTCTGGTACCCGGTACCGGAGTGCTCCAAAATGGAGTATCGAATAACTTTGTTACCGAACAAAGTCTGGTACGGTCAGCCGGAATTGTATTATAGTTATGAATAACGTATTTTCTTAAGCGCAAGATAACGCGTTTTAAAATATAGAATAAATTGCTTTTGTTTTGTAATTAAATAAAAATATTTTTTATGAAGTATTAATTTATATAACCCTTTCAGGTATAGTGCTGCATCAATGCAATACCTATGTTATCATTTTTCTGCATATTTTGAGGTTAGGATAAATTTTTCGCTTATATTTCGAGAACTGCTACAGCAAAAAAGACCAAATTTCTTTACATTCCTATAGGAACGAAAGTCATTTCTGCTTTAGGAAAGCTAAAAATTTTATCCGTTTCGTTCTGGCTTTAACCCAACCCAACCCACACCGAAATAATTGCGAAAAACGAATACTAATCTCAAAAAATGTGAAACAGTTTACTTATAAATACTAAAAAGTTGATTCTTCCTAGAAAGGCCGAAAATTTGAGCCGTTTAGACAGTATTTCTCGAGATATAAGCGAAAAAAGAAACCTAACCTCAAAAAATACAAGTGTATCAAGTATGTCTATCAGAAGGTAACGAAAAGTCAATCCTCTTTTAGGAAACGTAGAATTTTTATCCAATGCGTTGTAGCTTCAACAGATTCCGAGATACATGCGAAAAACGAATTCTAACCTCAAAAAATGAGATTCTTAAAACTTATACTTCAAAATATCGAAAGACCGATTCCTTTTAGGAATGTCAAAAAAGTTGGTGTTTTTTACTAGAGCAGTTTTCGAAATATAAGCGAAAAAGGAATTCTAACATCAAAATATGCAGAAAAATGATAACATAGGTATTACATTAATGTAGCACTATGCCAAAAAGGGTTATAAAACTCAATACTTCATAAAGAAATATTTTTATTTAATTACGAAACAAAAGCAATTATTCTATATTTTAAAATACGTTATCCATAACGGTACTAGACTTTGTTCGGTAACAAAGTTACTCGATACTCCATTTCGGAGCACTCTGGTACCAGGTACCGGAGTTTCCGATAACATCAACTTTGTTTATCTCTCAGTGTAGAAATAAATAATATGATATGTAAAGATTTGTACAGTATTTGTATATATAAATGTATGTATCAAAATCCTCATTTTGTAACTTACAGTGATTAGGAATTATACATATTATATATATACAATATAAAAAATGAGTCAATAGACAGGTTCACTATAGATTACTGTCAACACGTGAGGCTCTAAAGGTTGGGGACGCAAGAAATGTACACTGAGAAAAGTTTGGGACATTAGCCGCACAAAACAAGAGAGCGCTACTGTATTTTGGTTTTGGTGCTGCTGCTGCCTCATTTTGGGACGTCTCGCGTCTCATAGTGGGACAAGAGATACTCTGTACGCGGACCTAACCTTTACGTGAGCGTTAGCGGGAGGGATGATGCCTCGCTTTGGGGCAGTGGACGTTCCGAAATGAGGCAGTAACCACACCAAATCAAAGTACAGGAGCGCTCTCTTGTTTTGTGCAGCAGTTATACCAAACTTTTCTCAGTGTACAAGTCTATGAAATCCGCCGATGGTTTCGATACGAAAAAATGAAATGAAAAATCTTTTTCTTTTAAAAATTCACGTTTTTTATTAAATAAACAATTGTAACTTTTGTAAAACTAATTTTTATTGAATACTGATACAGCGAATCGAAAGATCGAACAATTTTACGTAGGAAATGATATATCCTGATTTTTTTCACGAGCGATTTCATATTCAAATATGCAGTTGAAAAAAGTATAAAAAAATCTTCCATTCAGGGCTTAATAGGTTAAATGGTAAAATCGGCAAGGTAAGAATCTTTCTAACTTTAGCGCTTAAATACTTTTCTTTTATATGAATTAAACTCTTATGTATAAGGATAAAATCATGGCAAACTATTAATTTTTTTTGTGAGGTTGATTCACAACATATAAACCTCCTTGCATGTGCTAGGGTAGTAAAGATTCCTAGTTTATCGATATTTGCATTTAACGAAATACATAAAAATTCATGGATTAATTTTTAGAAAAAACTATGTCAGCATCTCAATAATAATGAAAATATTTACGTAATTCCAGGTTGATAATATTCCTTCCAAAATTCACAGAAATTATTAGTTCCGAAAATTTTGAAAACATTTGGATAAAATTTTATGAAACTGGAATCACACAAATGTTTACATCATTACCGTAGTACTGACAGAGTTTTTCGAAAAATTAATCCTGCCTACAAATCCATGCAAAATATGGTAATGTTTAAAAGTACACCCTAGATGACATAAAATCCATACCGATTCGATGTAAAATCCATACGGAATCCATGTGGAATCTACACTTATACTTAACCTATACTTAATAGAATCGCATTTTGTATTATATTATATATCGCATAACGCTTCACAAATTAATCGCAATTAAATTAAACGCTTAAAAAAATTTTCCCCGACTGGTATTCGAACCGGCGTCCGCGGGGTTCCACGCATGTACCTTAACCACTACTTGTGAATCCGTCCAGCAATGGATTATAGCTGAGTCGATCCTGAGGTCTTCTTGCAGCTTGCGCAGTAGCCTTACGAGCAGTACCGCTCCGCAAAGCTCAAGACGCGGCAAGGACACCGTCTTGATCGGCGCTACCTTGCTTTTCGCGGCAAGCAATGCCGATTGTATTTGCTGGTTACTGTCGTGAAGTACCAGGTATACCGCAGCTGCGTAGGCCCTCTCCGATGCGTCCGAGAAGCCGTGAAGATGCCAACTGAAGTGGCTGTCGACTCCGCACCAGCGTGGAATACGGAGTGCAATCCGTGTCGGACGGCCAGAGCAGCTGCAGCAGCACCTTGGCGCGAACGACGATCGGGGATAGCCACCCGAGAGGGTCGTAGAGCCTGGCGACTTCACTGAGCATAGAGCGCTTGGTCGTCACGGTGGAGTAGCTATGTAGTTGCACCTTGTAGTGGAACGCATCAGCACCTGGAGACCACTGGAGTCCTAACGTAGAAACAGCGTCTTGCTGCTCAAAGGTGCGTACCGAGACGTCTGGTATCTCCGTTTTGCTGAGGATGGGCGGGTGAATGGCCGACCATTTGTCGAGATCCATGCCTGCAGCCGCTACAGCCTCCTCAAGTTCGCGACGAGCCAGTCGCGCGTCATGCAGCGTGTCTGCACCGGCCAGGGCGTCATCTACGTAGATGTGATGGCGCAAAATGCTGGCTGTAACAGGATATTTATCGCCTTCATCCTCCGCCAACTGCTGTAGTACTCGGATGGCGAGGTACGGTGCGCAAGCTGTTCCGTAGGTAACTGTTAAAAGCTGGTACTCCTGCATCGGCATTTCGGGGGTGGCCCTCCAAAATGCGCTGCCAGCGTGCATCGTCCGGGTGGATCCTTATTTGGCGGAACATCTTGACGATGTCCGCCATAAACACGTACCTGAAGAGGTTGCGATGCGTCGAATACGGCGCGAATCTTGCGGCTCTCGTCCTTTCAGACCACCGCGTAATGAGGCACGTAATTGGTAGGAGAAGAGTCGGTGTGGCGAGCTGCAATCTCCATGTGGCCGAGCTCATGGTACTCCTGTAGAAAAGCCCCGTATTTTTGAGAGAGCACTTCGTCCTTGGCTAGCTTCCTTTCCATGGATAGTAGGCGTCGCATGGCTGGAGAGCGTGACCCAGAGAGTTCTGGGTTGCGCAGAAAGGGTAGTCTGACAGGAATGGATAGAAGCGCGGGGACTACAGCTAGCGACGCATAAGACAGAACTGTTGTACTTGACGAGAAGACGGATAGACACGACGATACCCATGACGGCGGGGCAGTCTCTCGTGCGGCCCGGGGGGAAGCCAAATATCTCGGGGTTACCTTGGATACGAGGATGACCTTCTGGCCGCACATTAAGGGAGCCGCTGAGAGGGCAGCCTTACAGACGGCTGCGCTCTCACGCCTCATGGCAAACACAAGAGGACCGAAACCAAGCACACGTAGACGACTGATGATGGTGACCCACTCGGTGCTCCTTTACGGGGCCGAAATTTGGGGTGGCGCGTTACGCGTAGAAAAATATCGCAGGGCCATGGCCGCGGTACAGAGGAGGGGGCGCTTCGCATCGCGTCCGCGTATCGCACCGTCTCCGAAGGGGCGGTGCTGGTGATCGCCGGGGTTGTCCCAATAGACCTTCTAGCTCTCGAACGACGGAGGATCTATGACACCAGCGCAGAAACGGGAAGGGCGAGAGCCGCCACAGACGCACGGACAGAGACACTGGCAGACTGGCAAACCCGCTGGACGAACAGTGACAAAGACAAGTGGACGAGACGCCTAATACAGGACGTACGACTCTGGACGGAGAGGGGAGCGGGAGAGGTGAATTTTTACTTAACCCAGCTCCTCTCAGGGCACGGGTACTTCCGACAATACCTGCACCGGATGGGGAAGGTAGCGACCCCGTCCTGCAAATACTGCAGACATAACAGAGACCGGATACGTTGACGCGGACAACATCATCACCTTGATGCTCTCCAGCAAAAAGAGGTGGGACGACGTGACACGATACGTGATGACGGTTCTAAAGGGCAAACGTTCCGACGGATGCCTTGAGGACTGACATGTAAGACGGGGGACTAGACATCTAGACACGACAGACATGATTGACATAGGACATAGACACGCCGGCCGGCTCGAAGTAATGTGCACAACACTCCCGGGTCGGTTTGGTGAAGAGGGTGGATTTTACAGTTGCTTGCTCCTCGGCTGATTTATCAACCGCGGATCAAGGAACTGGGGGTTTAGCTGGCCGGACGCTGACGGATACCTCGGACGTGATGGGTCCCACCCATTCCGACCCTGACTGACGGCAGTCTTCTGACCGGCTCACGGGCGGGTGACGGCCCCGAACTCGATGTCTCTGACCTCGGGAACGGGATCTGGAGCCTGTCTATGGTCGCGAAGCGATTTTTCCCTTTTTAACCACCATAAAAAAAAATAATATTGATAATAATAATAATGGTGAGGTGAGCCCACTCGTTAGGGGTGGTCCTCGTGGTCACACTTTTCAGAGTAAAGTCCAACCTCTGGCTTCCGCTTAGCACGCGCTCACCGGGCAACGCTCTCTGTCACGTCAACGCTCTTGCAGCAACGTTCTAACAGAGACGGCTAACGAGAGGCTCTGGCACTAGGAGCAGAACCTAGCGAAAAAACCGGGGACCATCTGGCCCGGATGATAGTACCCCCGTAATGGGCTCCACGTCTAGGATACAGGCCCCAAGCCAAGGTGTTAACAACCATGCCCAGGGCTGCGTGGTACCAGTGGAGTGGTGCCGGGAACGGTGTCTCTGGGATACTAGGCGACCTCCCAGAGTAACCAACCTTACCCCCACACGCGGGGCTCTGCGGGGGTGGACCTTCATTTCCCTAGCTACAACTACAACTAAAAGACAAAACAGCTGAGATTGGCACTTGCAAAGTGCTCAGGATGGAAGGAGCGGGGACCTCTAGGTCTCGAACAGTCAGCGAGACAAGCGCAAAGAGCGACTGCAGTTACGTAAGCGCGGTCAGCAACGCTACCGCGCAGGACACAGACCTCTGCAAGAAAGAATGGGCGGAAATAGTAAGTATTCGCCAAGAACAAGCGGAGTTGTTCCTACGAGCCGAGCAGGAGATACGGAAGATGTTGGAAGCCTGCGACGTGCAGAAGAACGTTGCTAGACCAATAAAGGAGGGTTTGAAGAGTATGAACGAATGGGTCATGCTCATAAAGAAAAAACACGAAAAGGCGACACGACTGAAAAAGGAATACCAAGAAGGGCTGATAACCACGGAGGAAGCTAGAGATGCCAGAAAGACGATACGAAGCCGCATGCAGGGGCGGCTCCTACGGGATGCTGTCCTCGCTGCACAGAAGCCGAAGAGGACAAGGAGCCCAGTATCAGCCCGGAAGAGAGGAAGGAAGATGGTGAAGTGGCCAGACGGCACGCAAAAAAGCCGAGAAAGGACGGGCAGAGGAGAGAGGAACCCCCGGCTACGAGGCCACCCCTCCCCAAACCCGCAAGTACAGAACGGAGCAGGAAGAATACCAGGCCAACGACGATGACAGCGAAGGTCTCCGAAGGGCAGACCTATGCCAGCGTTCTCGGCAAGATACGCAAGGAGATCAACCCAGATAGCTGCAACACGAGGGTTCTGGGTGCAATGCAGACAGAGAGGGGCGACGTGTTGTTCTGGCTGGCGAGGAACTCCGACCGAGGGGCCTTCGCGGCCAATTTAGAGAAAACGGTGGCCGGCATCGGCACGGTTAGGGTGGAAGGGGGTAAAGTCACCCTGGAATTCAGGGACCTTGACTTCCTAACCGAAGTGGGCGAGGTGGAGCAGGCGCTCGAC
>UELU01085037.1:0-23257 GCA_900490025.1 Megastigmus dorsalis
GTCTTTGGGGGTGGATTTCACCCCTTAAAAGTGGATGTCAGCCGATAAGAAAAAATACGTATCTATTATTTTTTCAAGTACTATAACATATCCAAAAATCATCAAAATCGGTGGGGTCGGGTTGGGGTGGTTCCCTTGTAAGAATCAAGTTAACAATAGAAAAGGCGAATAGGTGGATTAAGTTGGATGGCATATTCTATAAGTGGAATCGAGAGAAGAAAGAACTGGAAATAGTGGAAGAAAGGGAGAAAAAAGAGAAAATAGTCGAGGAAAAACTTGAATAGGACAAAAGAAGAAAACAAGAGAAAGGTGAAAGAACTGTAGAAAGAGAAAACAGGAGCAGGGAAGAGAAAGAAAGCACAATTTAAAAGATGGGAAAAAAGAAGAAGAAGATGAATGAGACAGAATATAAAGTGATAATAGAGTAGAAAGACATTTAAAGTAAATGTAACAAATTATAAACTATAAGGTAGAAATAAAATTTTATATAATAAATAAATGAATGATAATCACAAAATTAGTTAATGGTAAAAACCAATAACTATTGCCAAGTTATCAAATTTTGATAATTTATACACTATATTTAAAATATACGTACTCTTACAAATTGAAAGCAATTCACATATTACTTTTCCATTTGCTACATTGTTTAAATTAAAAAATATGCGAGTCCTAGTATTTGAGGAATGAATGACCGATTAATAAAAATTCTTAGATCACTTATTAAGTGACTATTAAGCTATGCATAGAAGCTGATAGAAAGAATTGTTTTGTCTGTAAAGTAGCTCACAAGCATTCCTTTAAACATATAAATAAGTGAAACTACTAAAATGATTACATGTTATGCACAAAAGTACTATCTCCACTTCGTTATTCGAGGATTCAAATACCTTAATTACAATATTTTCAAGCTGTAAACAAAAAATATATTAAATAAAATAAATGTTTGAAAAAGTTTAACAAAATTTACTTATATTATGTTGTCATACAGAAACTGATAATAATTTTTAATAAGCATAAACAAAACATCAACAATTTTTTGTATTTTTACTAAATTTGAAAGAGCCAAAAAAATTCGAATATTAAAGCTTTATTACCCAGTGTTTGAGTGTTATCATCCGCATGGTAACACCTAATAAGGTCACCCGATCTACATGAAATTGAATGTTTAGTAATTAGTTGCAAAAATCCAGGACCTGGATATCCACCTGGATTCGCCTGGAATTCCAGCCTGGATTTCCAGTCAAATCCACCTGGATTCCAGTGGAATCCACCTAGAATTCCAGCAGGAAATCCAGCTGGAATTCCATCTGGATTTTTTCAACAGGGTATGAACCATGCTCGTCTAATTATTACTTAATTATTTTTTTTGATTATATGAAATCTATTAAAATATATTTTATTAGATTGTTTGAAATGGTTCATTCTTTGATTTAAGTA
Source organism: Megastigmus dorsalis (assembly GCA_900490025.1). Classification (NCBI taxonomy): domain Eukaryota; kingdom Metazoa; phylum Arthropoda; class Insecta; order Hymenoptera; family Megastigmidae; genus Megastigmus; species Megastigmus dorsalis. Next base: position 1,441 of record UELU01085037.1, read on the forward strand.
TTTTAGTTTTATAAACTAAAGCAAACTCAAGCCTTTTAAAACTTGAACCTTTTAAAACTTAAGCCTTTTTCACGAATTTAGCGTTAAAAAATTGAAGAAAATATTCGATGTATTTCTTATTTCAGTTTTAAACTTTTAATGCGTAAAAATTAAGCCCTTCATACTACAAGTCTAAATTTAAATTAAATTTTTTAAATTAACTTTTAAATTAAAATAAATTCTACGAGTTCTTACCTGTCCAAATTTGGACAACTCAAGATGCTTAGTAAGACTTATACGATAACTATATAAAATATTAATGAATCATTATCCTGATCAAGGTCTGAGATCGATTTTTGTCTAAATAGTGGATCGCAGCAAATCGAAATTGTAAACACTCTATTTACTGAAACAGAAACATACTCACAGAGCTTATTTGGACTACAGAGGCTGAAAATTATCCTGATCAACGTCTGAGATCATTAGAAAAAAAGTACCTATATCTAATAGTCGATTCTTGGCCAAATACTCGATTTCAGCATAGTGAAATTTAAAATACTCTAATTACAGTCACAGAAACATAAACACAGGGCCAGCTAGGTCTACCAACTCTGACAATAACCCTGATCAAGGTCTCGGATCAATAGAACCAAAGTACCATCAGCTAATATTTTTATTTTCGCCTAAATACTGGGTCACATTATACCAAATTTGTAATACTCTATCTACTACCACATAAATGTGAACACAGGGCTAATTTAGTTTACAAATTTACAAAGTTATTACAATTAAAGTGTAGGACCATTAGAACAAAAGTACCAGCAGCTAATAGTAGAATTTCGTCTAAATACTGGATCTCAGCAATTCGAAATTTAAAATACTCTATTTACTGGCACAGAAACATAAATACAGGGCTAGTTTGGTCTACCAACAATGAAAATTACCCTGATCAAGGTCTAGGATAGATAGAACCAAAGTACCAGCAGTTAGTAGTCGATTCTCGGCTAAATACTCGATTTCAGCATAGTGAAATTCTAAACACTCTATTTACAGGCACAGAAACATAAACACAGGGCTAGTTTGGTCTACCAACTCTGAAAATTACCATAATCAAGGTCTAGGATAGCCCTGGTAGAAATTTAGCCGAGTTGTTGACCAGCTGCTAGCCATTACCGATTATTATATACGCAAGTTTTTAAGCGAGCTTACCCATCTAGCAGACGAATAACTCTGTCCATTTCGCCACAGTTTTGAAACACAAACTGGCTAAGGACTCGACTATTTTAAAATGATATATTTGCTGATTATATTGGTCATATTACCATATTTAATTTGATGTATTAAACTTAAAAATTTGGCGTTTAATGTATAAAATATTGAGGTTATGCTTAAACAAGCGACTCTCGACTCTTGTTTACTTTTGGCGTTTAGTCTTGACGGGTCATTACCGAGCATTTGACGATTTGAAACTCTAAATGCTGGCTAGTCGAAACTGGCTAACGGCTGGATATAAAACCAACCGAACTCGTCAATGTTTTACCAGGGTACCAATTAAAAAATTAAGCTCCCGAGTCAAAGCAGTTTCGAATTAACTTCCAATATAGGACAGTTCCGAACTAGATCCCGAGATGGGGCTATTTTTTATTGAGGTGTGGATATCGTGCTGTCCAAGATATATGTTGGTTCACTCCGCTGTTGAAGTCGTTTTAGACGAGCGAGTACTCCCATCTTGAACGGCGGAGATCTCTACATTACCCTGACTCATTGATTCGACTACGGTGTCGGCGAGCTCGGCCAGTACCTGAAGATCGTTTTGTTTAGAGGCGTCTAATATGCCTCGACAAAGTTGCGGCATTTGTTCGATAAATATCGACTTGAGCACGGTATCGTTGCACGAGTTTTCATTTAAATTTCGCATACGTGCTAATAATTGCGACGGTTTTCCGTCGGCGACCAACTGCCCTTTTAACAGTTGCCTGAGCCTGGCCTCGTTTGACGAAGAGTACGCGTTAATTAATCGTTCTTTAATTTTATCGTAAGGCGCTTCTGGATCTGGACGAGCTATTAACTGGAGGTCGCTGATAATGATCGCGGCGTCTGAACCACCAATAACGGTATCGGCCATGGTTATCTGGCTGGTGATACGCGCGTTGAGGAAGGATGCTTCTACCTGCCCGAACCAAATGCCCGGTTCTTTTTTAAAAAATGCCGGTAACTTCCGTGCGCGATAGGCATCGACGCGATTTGTAGCGTTTCCAGCGTTAGCCTTGGGGGGGGGGGTCTTTGAGCCTCCGCAAGTTGAGCTCTAGCCGCGTCTAATTCTGTTCTTAACCTAGTCATTTCGTCTGGTTGATCTTCCATGACGAATTATGCGAGCTTGATTGGGGTTACACGAGCACAACTTTAGTTTCTGCACGCACGCAGGCGTGTCACAAATTTTAAAACAACTCCCCAAGCAAGGAGATATAAAAATTATTTTGAGCTTATCTAACCTTATTTTAAGCGTGTGCCTATACGTACGTCTTATTATTTTTACAATCGACGATCTCACCAAGTGCTCTATCATGTAATAACGAGCGATAAAAGGTTTCCTTTTTTGCTTTTACAAGTATTATGCGCAGCATCATAGAACACTGAAAATCTGATTTTTCAGGGTCGCTTGTATCACTTTATGCCGCGAGGTTGATAAAAATTATTTTATTGTTTCGCATTAATAAATTTTAAGTTTTTATTTTTATAAAAATTCTCTATCTTATTTATTCATATTTATTCACTCTTGGTAAATTAACTTAAAAATATTGATTTACTTTCGTAGAAATTTACGCCGGTTCTCGGAATTTACGACGGTTGCGCACGGATTTCGAGAAATTCAAAATGGCGGCTCTTCGCAGTCGCGCGCCAAGAATTTTTGCGCGGGTACTACGCTCGTTTTCCGACCACACTAATGTATCTTGTAGCATTGCTGAAGATGTTGCCTCTGCTGTTGATGCCACCGCAACGATGAAGCTGGGCGAATGCGCGCCGTAGGTGCGTTGGAAGTTGCTGCGAAGATCCCGGTGACTGCGCGCTGCACGCACGCTGGTAATGTGCCTCAATCTTCGCTGGGGCTGGGGTTGAGACACCGTGCTAGCTTGAGCACGGAACAAGATGTGCTTCGACTGGCGAAGTTCTATCGGCGCCTCTGACCTTTGTCTCCTCCGGCTCGTGGCTGTTGCGACGACCCGTCTGGGTCACCAATGTGGATATCGTGCTATCCAAGATATATGCCAGTCAGCTGCAGTCCACTCCGCTGTTGAAGTCCACGAGGTTGGGAGAGGTGACGAAATAAAAGAAGTTCTCTAAAAAAAGAACAAAGAGTTTATTGGTGGTCAGCGTGATACAGGCGTTCGTCCACTTGCTCGGTTCAAGCGTCACTGCCGCACGCAGGCGGCTTCTCCCGCTTCTCGCGGAGTCTTTCTCTCTCTCTCGCACACCGTTTCCCCCACTCCAATATGGCTGACTTCCTTGAGGCTAGTCCCCACAGAGGCGACGATACATAATGTGTTGGAGTATAATTGCACTATTATTATTATGCTTTATCTGTATAATATTTCTTTAAATACAATGTTTTTGTATACACATTACTTGAATCTTTGTTTTGTGCAAAAGATGAATATTTAGAAAGTAATATTTTACAATATTTACTTAAAGTTACTCTTGATAATGCTACGTATAACTGAATGTGACTAAATACAGATGATGGAAGGTATACTTAAACTTATTTAATTGCCTGTCCTTATGATTTATCTATTGTCATTGCAAATCCAAATCTTATTGGAAACTGTTTTCTGATCATTTTAAATGGTATTTCTTCTGATGATGATGAAAAACATCCGTGGTAGAATCATAATTTCGCCCATGCAATTACCATTAATTATTTCTGCACAAAATGAGTATTCAGTTAGTGTACCATCCAATTTTTCCAATATAGTATTATTCATTTCCAGTATATCTACATTCTTAGGTGCTGAAATTACATAATCGCGAATGTCTTTATTGCTCATATCAAATAAATTTCCATAAATTTCAGTTACGATATTTGTAATACAAATAAATTTATTTGGTATTTTTAATACTTCTTTTTCATAATTAGTAGAAAAATATGCACCTCCTACTTTCAACAACCATTACTTGATATGTTGAAATATGAGATTCATGTTGAAATATGAGAAAACGGAATTCTAACTTCAAAAAATACCGTTATAAAATAGTACTTTCCGACACGGGTGGGAAACATGCGCTAAAAATCAACTTACACGCCAGTGTCGAACTAGTACTTTTCGAATAACGTGCGTAATATCGTACTTTACGTACGGAGAGTGGAAATAATATATTTCGATACTAGTGCGTAAAGCAGGCTTTCAAGCGAGATGTACTTCGCGCACATGTGTTGGACCATATTTTTTATAAGCGAGTCCGTAAAACTCGAATCTAGATGCCTTTTTAGTGTAGGTTAAGTAACCAATTTGTTTTTGTACGAGTGTATAAAGTAAAATACTTTACGCACTAGTGAAAAAAATGGATACTTTACGCACGCTAAACAGGCATCTAAAGTCGAGTATTATGCATTCAGTTATCAAAAATATTGTATGCAACACGTGCGCTTAGGTTATTTCAACTCGTGTGATTGTCATTTCCACACTCCATGAACAAAATGCTATTTTTGCTTATGTATACGTGAGCTAACTTGCCTTTTACGTACGTTATATGAAAAAATATTGTACGCAACACGTACACTCAGGTAACCTCGACTCGTGCGATTGTCACCCTATTCTCCTTCGCCACCCCCAGTTGCGTAGTGTACTATTATACTATGAGAGCGTAAAAATTATGTCAAAGTTGCGATGTTTAGGTTAGAGTGGTACAAACTATACTTAGCTTTAGATACTTTATATTTAAAACAATTAACAGTTTCATATTTAGAAAAATGCTTGTTTAAGTAGGACCGCAATCGCGACATAGAGTACGTCAAAGTTTTAATGAGTGACCGTATGTTATACATACTCTCTTTCAATTTAGATACCCTATCAATCTGATAGAAAATTATTTAGAAAGACTTTTAAATAATAATTATTATGTTATAAACAATTAAAAAAGCAAAATAATACATAAGTAAATTTAATTTCCCCTTATGCAATGAAACCAATATTTTTATTGACGAAATAATACACCTTTTTAAATGCTTTTTCTTGGTAATTTACTGATTTAATTAATTATTAAAATTTAAATTATGTATTGCATCGACACTGCACTCTGTTCTGATCATTATTCATTAGCTAGATTTTTAGAGCAGAGTATTCACTATTTAAATCATTTATTCATCTCCCATTGATCCTCAGAGAGCAGAGTAGTGTAAAGGAAAAATGTTACTGCAATAGATTAGCGAAGTTAAGCAACGTTCGCACAGTTAGTACCTGGTTAGGTGAACCCCGTAAAAATTAATAAAAGAATAATTTTTTTTTTCGTATAAATTATTATCGTGCACGGTTTCATATTTTTTTGTGTAATAATTATATTTTATCCGACGTTTAAATTTATATTAATTAAAAATTTAAAAATATGCACCTGTAAGTAAATAAAAATAAAATGCTACATAATATCCTATGTATTTATATCTGTAAATTCAATAAATTAAAAAATATTATATATTTATTGTAAATAAATGGTTGATGGTTTTAAGGGGACGTCGGAGTCACTAAAAATTTAAATTTCCCGCCCTTACTACATCAAAATACCCACAAGGATTTTCAAAGTTTTCTCTTTAACAAATTATCTAATTGACTCGAAATTTTAGGAGATGATAGAATGATCATAAATAAAGCGCGCTCAGCCCTGGGATTACCGATAAATTACATAAATGTAATATTTTCTGTTTGAAACATAATTGCCAAGTTAGAATCACGCCATCTCATGGATTAAATTGAAATTAGTAAAAATTAGATATTTTCTTCTCTAGCTTCCGTATTACTTGATTTTTGGAAAATGTCTGGGCTGAGCGCGCTTTATTTGTGATCAGTCTATCATCTCTTCAAGTTCAAATCAATTGGTTAATTTTTTAAGTAGAAAAGTTTGAAAAACTTAATGCCGGTAAAACAGGCGACTCCGACGTCCCCTTAAAATATTTTTTTTATTATATGTAATTCCTCTGGACTTTTATTTTAACTTAGCAGTATAACTGACCAGAGATTGATTTGAGCTCGCCAAGCTTATATGCTTATTCAATAAGTTTTTCTCAACATGATTGCATTAAAATAAAATTTAATTTCGGAATTATTTGTTTCTAAAAAACATCCGAAATTTACGTGTTTGGTGAAAACCACCCTTATGATTTATACTATTATTACTTACAAGGAGAGTCTATACTTTCGGGTCACGGATTTTGCTAAAATTTTAGACATTTTCTTTGACAAAAAAAATATGTGACACGTATTTCGACGATAGTGCCAATGAGCCCTAAAGGCCAGGGCCCATTTCATTAAACTACATGAAAACTCATGGTCATCTTTAAACCTTTATTGTAAGGCCAATGTGGATTGTAGAGAATATTACGAAAGAGATCTCAAAAGTTCAGATAATCAGCTTTCATTCGCATTTTAGAACAATTTATTAACATTTTTCGTTCCAGTTATGAGTGAGCGAAAATTTAGTTAATTTTGAACGCACTTTTCAACTGAGACACTAAATTTCAAGGCTCAAAAATTAACTGAATTTTCTGTCGCCCATAACTTTGGAACGAAAAATACTAATAACAAGTTCTAAAATGCATATTGAAGTTGATTGTCTGTGCTTTTGATATATATTTTGCTACATTTTCTACGATGTATATTGGCCTAACAATAAAGGTTTAATGGCGACCATAATTTTTCATGTATTTTAATTAAATGGGCCTTAACTCAGTCTCTAGGGCCCATTGGCAGCAACAACAAGACACCTGGTTCATATTTTTTGCCGAGAACGTCTGTGTTAAGTTTTAGCAAAGTCCGTTACCCGGAGGATATTGACTCTCCTTGTTAGCAAAGAAAACGCTAATAAAGTACCTATTATTTAAAAAAAATCATGAGTAAATGTTTTTGCAATTTATTAATATATTTGCATAGAATTAAATATATATATATATATATATGTGTGTGTGTGTGTATGTATGTGCGTACGTGTCTGTACATCTAAGTGAGTTTTTGACAGCTTTGACCCACATGTCAAACTTAACACTCTAAATTTTCAAGTTAATTTTCCTCGATTTAAAAATTCTTTAAATTTTTCTCTTATGCTAAGTTTATACCAATTTGACTGTAATGACGAAGGATTATCATTTATTTTTAATATTTTTGCAACTAATAAATAATACCATTGCAAATAATAAAACGAAGTAGAATTGAAAAAAAAAAAAAATTTATAACTACTTGTCATTGCAGAAATTGTTAAATCTCACAATTGATTGTAATTTGTAAAAAATAAAAAATGCAATTGTAAAAAAAGGTGTTAAATAATATTAATATGTATGCAATTTTGTTAATATCGAAAAAGAAATATGTTTAAAATTATTTTCCTAAAAGAACAGCATAAGTCAAATGACCCAATGAATGGACATAACTAGTGAATAGACAGCACTAGTGTCTGGATGTGTTTGACTAATAACAACCAAGGAAACCGTCCAGACACTGGGGGTGCAGTCACTAGTTTGTGTTTTTAAAACTATCGGTGATAGATCATACCGACCTGACCGTTCGATTTGAAATAGATTCGGTCAAATGCAAGATAAGGAACACCTTATCTCTTGGATTAAACTGAATTCATTAAAGTTTGAAGTCAATCAATTGTTTTAGAAAATTGTAAAGTGTAAAAATTTAACTTTAAAAACTTAATTTACCGATAATTGCAGTTTGATACTATTTTCGTTGAGCTTTTTAATATCATATTAATTTAACATGTTATAACCAGAGCGCTATTCTTCATCGTATTTTAAGTTTACTGACAAATTGCAGCAAATTTTATTTTTACTAAGTGGTAAAGCAGATCAATATGGATACTTTAAGGCTATTTCAAACGTGTTTTTCAGATTTAAAAATTCTTAAGTGAACTCATAAAAAAGGAAAAAAGTAAATCATAAGAATCTATTTTAATCATAGAACATAAGAAAGTCATCAATTAAAAAAAAATATTTTTGAGCGAGATACGACAAAAAAAATAGGAAATTTGAAACAATACAATATGTCGATACTGGAGTGAAATATATTAATACATACACTCACAAAAGCATACATGCATGAAAAAAAAATTGTTGATTTTTATGCAGAAATTCTTAAAAAATGTTCCCTTTTCGTTTTTGAAAAATTTTTGTTTAAATTCTCACCATTACAACGCTTTCTTTACAAAGAAGAAAATTATAAAGTCGAGTATTGCGAAGAACTATAGTAGAGTCTAGCGTACGTTACAAACAAATCCTAAAAAGCAAAAATAATTAAAAACGTTATCGGCTCTGAGATGAAAAAAGATGAGATAGAAGATGAGAAAAGCTTGAGTGAGCGAACTCAACGGCTACACCGATGGAATAGTAGCCACGGCACGGCTGTTAAAAAGTAGTAGGCAGGCTATTTTCTGGAGAAATTTTCATTGGACACACTCCATGCTGGCCAGGCACCCAGCTCACAGTGTTCCATTGGCCGTTACGAGACCGTTACCCTAGCAACACTTACCCCCTTGCACCAATCTCTGCGTCGTAGGGCTGCGCCAGCATGGTTTAACATGCGCCCCACCATGGCCTCAAAGTCACCCGGATAACTGCATTTCGCGGACAGAATCCCACAAGAACTCGTGGTGTACGGTACACGGTGCAACGACGTAAAGCGTACGCTTGCAACCCTCTCTCCGTCCCTCTCTTGCTCTTTTCCTATCCATCTCTCCCGTTCTCTCCACTCTCTCTCTAGCTCTCTCTCTCTCTCTCTCTCTCTCTCTCTCTCTCTCTCTCTCTCTATTGCGCGCACTTTATCTCCTTTTCTCTCTCTCCTTTTTTCTCTCTGATCCTCTGGATTGGACTCTTCCGCGTTGGTCGGTTCCTCTCCAGGGAAGCGCACCTCTGTGTCGACGTCCTTGCAACCGCGTCCGATAGCAGTCCACGACAGCGGAAGTAGCGTGCGCAGGCTTGTGCCAATTACGGCCAATTTGAATTTTCAAGGGCGCGCGCAGGCCCTCACTACATAGATCTCTTACTCTCTCTCCCCCTCCTTCTCTTTCAATTTCTGTCGCCGCATCTCGAGTAGCATCTCGCGGGTCGCGGTTGGTAGTAATATCCTGGATCGAGCGCGGCCGCGGCGAGGGTCAAGGTCAGGCGGTCGCGCACGGGGCATGGCCTGCAAGCGGCGCTGGCATTGAGGTCAATATACAAACGGCATCACCCTGGCTAACGATCTGTCAGGCGGTGCGGGCCCGGTCGGCGGCACCGTTGGGGGCGGAGGTTCAAGTGGAAGTGGGGCCAGTGGGGCCGGTAGTGCGGGCGGTGGCTCCTCGACTTCTTCACTCTCGACGGCCGCACTGAGCCTCGAACACCAGCAGTTTAACATCTTCCCCGCGATCTTTAGCAGGCAGCTTAATTTCTCGGCTGCCGCTGCCGCTAACTGTGGTCAGAACAAGCTTATGGACGAACTCAGGCCGAACCTGGGACTGTTGGGAGTGAACCTAATGGAGAATGAAACCTTTCATCTGAACCATAATCAGGAAAAGCGCAAGTGCAGCAGCGCAAGTTCAAACGAGCAAGACTTTGGCATCTACGGTGTGCACCAAAGTCTAGAAGCAAGTCCGGCGACGCCTGCTGTGACTACTGGCAGGAGCAACGTGGGTGGCCCATCAGTAGTTGGTTAGTATAAGATGATTTTGTTAGTTCCGCCGCACATTTGCAGTTAAATGCTGTTAAAAGTTAAATCTGTTGGTTTTAACTCTTGATCTTACCCTTTTCCATCCAGTAATATAAATATTATCACCTCGCATCAGTTTTGCATTGCTTTGAGTTTCGCAAAGGTTATTTTTGATTTTTGTAATAATTAATTCAATACATAATTTTACTGACGGTTGAGGAAAACTTAGTTTCATCATTGTACTTTATTGTGAAGCTAATTTACTAAAACATATAAAAATTCTAATAAATAAACTCTTTATAAGGTCAATTATGGTAAATGTATTGCAATTTCCATAAATTTACTGTTAATTAATTGATTTAGCAAATAGATAAAGCAATGCAGTTATATTCCTATTAAAAAAATCATCTAAGATCTTTAGATTAAAGAAACTACTATTGCAAAACTACGTAAAATAACAATAGATAAAAGAGACTTTTATTACGATTAAATTTAAAGTGCATAATTATCATGTATAGTAATTGATTACAGAAGGACAAATTAAATACCGTTTGTCATTCAATCTCTCCACTGAAAAACTATTATTTTTCGATGACATGTTTTCGATACGTATTTATATTACAGATTTTTAACCATTCTTAAGGAAGTATTCTTAGCTAACTTAAAAGATAACGCCAAACAATCAATAAAATAGGAATGTGTAAGAAATTTTTTGGTAACACGGGGAAACCTGTTGGGTTGAGGGAAACCCTATCCACGATCAGTAACTAGACACTCCGTTAATAGTATGTATTGTGAACGTTACAATGAGCGTAAAGTGTATGATTAGAATGCGTGCACATATGCGTCGGCCTACATTCTAGGGTTGATAGGGCCATAAAAAACACAAAGCGGATTCCGAGTGTCGAGCACCGAAAGTACGCCGAAAGCAAACAATTGTTTTCAGCACATCTTTTAGAAAAAAAAGGGGCCGCATCAAATTAACACCTCCGCAGTCAAAGTTTTTAGAGTGCAACCTGCTTGAGCCGTAGTACCTTTAATACCTGACGGGTCGAAGCTATTGTATTGTATAAGAATACTGATACTTTTCGTCACTTTTAATATATTTCATTATATTGTTATTAAAATTGATTTTTAATTATTTACATTCTGGCACCCCATCCATACCCGCTGTCCTACAATCTTCAGAAGAAGAATAGTACATTTGAAATGCTTGTGTAAATTGATAGAATGGAAGGTACATTAAAAAAAATTTTTTCATTAATTTATTGTTTTGAAGAAAAGTGGATTTAGTGTTTTTTGTTAAATGTGTACAACTGTCTCATTTTTTATTTCGTTAGTGTTAACATCACATCTAACACTTTGATATTTAATTAGCGACGTTATTTATAATACCATGCCAAAAGATTATCCAATCAATAAATTGAGAGAGTTCTTGAAGGCTTACGGCTTACCTGTACAAGCACAAAAGCAGAATTGTGTCTAAGATAGGGAGAGTTTAATAGTTATGTTTGGAACACAATTGGAGAAGCAAAAATATGTAACAATATGGCGATTAGGAAGAGTGAAGTATACAATATTCAGTAACAAGAATGAGTAAAACCCTAGAACCCAAATTAGTTCTATTAAAAATGATTTTGTATCGAGCAAAGCGCGGTCACCCTTGTCAGAAAATAGTCATGAGCTTTCATTTATGTGTAGCTTGCTATATAAATGGCTTGGTCATTGAAATTTTGAGTATTTTTCAGGGTTAAGAAAAAGTCAATGATTTTCATATTGACTTAATGGTTTAAGTTGCTCCCGATAATATAATGGCATTTATGACAATTTGAGAAAGCCATTTTTCTTGCATGCGGAACCGGAAATTAAAAATTATGTTATTTAAAAAATAAAAGACTCATATGATATTGATTATTTATAACACAAAAATGTTAATATGCCCGAGACAAATTTTAAAAAACAAATGTTTTGGAGCATGATCTGCCGATCAGTTTTAGACTATGTTGATTGTCTTACGCACTCTCAAAATTTTTGTAGCGAGATTTCACTAATAATAGTGTATATACAATATTTCACGAAGTAATAAGTCGGTCACTAGGAAGTAGTCAAAATACACTACAAAACCAAATGAAATTGATTTTTCACTATTGAATTTAGTGGATACACTATAAACGAATGTATTTCCATTACTGTTTTACCAACGAAATTTCCGCTGCTTTTATAGTGCAGAAATCAAATTCACATAACATTATAAATTTTAGGTAGCAGATAATTTTTAAAGTAAACACATTTCAGACAAAAATCCGGTCGGAAAGTGGAATCGAATGTCCTTCTACGCGCGAAGCCCAGTCCTTACCGCTGCGCCGTCATGACCTGTTACATACGACAGCATTACGAATCGCCCTTACAAATTATATAATGCTATTTCAAAATTTGGCATTAATGATCTGCATTTTTACTGTATATTATATCAATATTATCAATTAATATAAAATATGTAATAATATTTTAAACTTTTAATTCAATATTTATAATCAAAAGACATTAGGCAGTGGGTTAAATTCATTTTGAAAGATATGAAAAAACATGTAATTTCAGTGAAATGACTCTTACATATAACCCCGTGTACTACCTAGATGTTTGAGCCCCAATATTATGACGGACATTGTATTATCATCCGAAATGAGTGCGCTAATTTTTAGCCCTGTACGATTTGAAGAAGTGGGTTAAATTTATTTTGCAAGATTTGAAAAAAAAATTCGTAAAAACGAACGTGTTAGTGAGTTAAAGAAAAGCTTGTAATAATAGCAAAAGTATAGATAGTAAGTTTTCATTTCAATTTCAGATCGACTTATAAGCACATTTCATTTAAGACTTATGAGTGATCGAGAAGTTAATTTTAAATGTATTGTCAATTAAACTATGCTTTTAAGACTTATAGTTTAGCTTTATTTTAGATTGCCCAAAATAACTTTTGAATGGAAAGTTTTAATAGCTGACTTCAAAATAGAATTGAAAATTTAATAATTGTATCATTAAATTATTTTTTGATACATTTTCTACAATGTATGATAGAACTATCATTTTTCATAAATTTTATTCAAATGGAATTTATTGTTAACCCAGTTTGAGAGTCCTTTCGCACAGCTCCATCTTTGCTCTCGCTGGGTTAAACAGCGGAAAAGTGAAAGCAATATAATGGCAGTTTAATTAATTAAATTTTAAATTGACATGTTCTACCAGAATATATAAAAATGAAGCTCAGTACCTATAACTCCTTTAAATGGACCCTAAATTCGAAGATAATGACAGCCAAAATATGCGAAAAAACAGGCGCAGCTTCAAATCAGGATAACTCAATATTTAAAATTGCTATTGACTGGTATAAAAAAGCAAATAAAAGTAGGAAAAATTTCCTTTCGTTTTCATTTTCATTTGAGTCGTTAGTTTATATCGTTCAAAATTTATGGATAATTGAAATTTAAGAACAAATTTTACCTTGAAAAATAGTGGGAAAACTGAAATCTATTTCAGATGTAATATTCAGCCGTATTTTCAATCATCCGTAACTTGTGAACGAAACATGGTAAGGACTCGCATGAAAATTTTTATACTAGTCGGTAGCAATTTTAATTGCTGAGTTGTCATTATCTTCGAATTTAGGACCCATTTAAAGGGCTTACAGGTACTGACCTTCATTTTTAGGTACAAGAAACCATTTTTCAAAGTTTCAGCCAAATCGGTTCCCCGGTTTAGTGCTTTTAGCCACTGATGAGGGACGTACAGTAATAAAAACGTTCGAAACATTGGCCATCAAATAATCAGCTAATCATTTGGTTCGTAAAGACGACTTTCCATTAATTAAAATATTTCATCCACGAACTATATTTTAATAAGTAAATGGACCTTAACCTTTAATTTTTGTCTGATATACTCGTCATTTTAGGTTATTGACTGTATGTTGTTTAAACAGTTCCCCATGCAAAAGAATCATCTGAGTCTAATATTTGGTAAAGTTTAGCTATATGACGATCGTTACATATTCTACTCTATCATTATAATTTCATATTAAAGTTTTGAAACTTGCACATTTAGAATTAAATGTATATCTGGTTGGTTATTTTCTAGCGTGCTGTATACTTCTAATTTGAGAAAAGGAATGATTACTTGAAATCGCATTTTAACAAAACATACTGTGAAGGACATAATTTCTGATCGGACTGGTATTTCTGATAGGACCTAAAATAATGAACAAATCATATTTATTATACTTTAAGAGATGTTAAATCTGGTCATAATAAGTTATTTCCATAGCGTGAAGGAGAAATTTCTATGTTCAGATGAATGAATGACGAATGAAGAGAATGCTTCAAACTCTTATTGTCAGTTATTGATGCCTTTACAAAATTGATTAAACTATACATACATGCAAAACTAGGAATTTGCCAGAAACCACACGATATTTAAACAAGTAGCTTATTTTCGTATATACAGTAGAACAAAACATGTAGTTTTAGACCACGGAACAACATTTATGTCAAACGCTTTCAAAAAATGTGTAGAAGGAGAAATATTACACATATACTGATCGCTGTATGCACAACGAGAGTAAATGGGCAAATTCATGATTTTTCATGTACTTTGATTAAATTGGCCTGAAATCAGGTCCTAGGGTCCATTGTTACTAATGCAAAAACAATGTGTCTCATATTTACCATCGAAGAATGTCTTTGTAAAGTTTCAGACAAGTTCGTGACCTGGAAGGTGTGCGCACTCCTTGTAAGTAACATGAAAAGAATTATTGTATACGGTTCACTGTATAACTAATGTGCAGAATCTTAATGTATTATTTATAACGCTGTAACACGTATATCATATGATGTCTGTGTAGAGTTTCAACCAAAACCGTGATTTGGAGGATGTTGACTCTCCTTTAGTACGGACAGTCTTACTGCACACCTTAAGAATGTTCTGACTATATAATTTGGTCCAAAAGTCAATTAAATTTAAAAATTTAAACTTTTATAATTTAAAAATATATTCTGATACAGACGTAAGCCAAGTAGCAAGGATTAAAAGCGGTTCAAATTGATTTAAATATATATTTAAAAGTATTTTTTTACTGTATAAAAATTATTTTGAGAAGTTTCTGGTTATGAATCTGCCGTTGTCTTAGAATTTTCACCTTTAGAACGCCAAAAAATCTTATATAAAACGTTCGAAAGCTATCCATATTATTATCCTCCAACTGGATTAAAATCTAGTAGTCCCCAGGGTTCAAAGCCGCTAAAGTCTAAAAAATGGTTTCCATTGTCGCGGGCCTACCCCCACCCATATATCATAAAAAACTACTCCTTTTTGAATGTAGATTCAAGTCAAGAAAATAAAAAATGGGTAGTTTCTATGCAAAAAATGTAACCTCTAACTTCTAGAGGTTTAGACAAAAAGTACTAAAACTATCATGCTCCCCAACACCAAAAACCCCCATATACACTTTTACTTTAATAGAAAAAATTAAAAAGTTTTCCAGATTGTTGATCGTTGGAAAGTCTTATATAAGACGCTACTTAGGATCGAAACTTTGTTGCGGTAAAACCCAAGAAATAGGAGCAAGTTTGTCGGACTTTCTGAAGGAAAAAAATATCTCTAAACCCTGGCGGTCGAAAGATTAATCCTAAGTTACTTAGCTTATGGCTTCTGACATAAACTTATTATCATTCGAACATGTTTAAAATATAATTAGTTATCATTATACATAATTTTAAGTGTTTATCATTATTTTTCTTCAGTTTTTTATTGATTATAAGCGAAATTTCGGTATGAAATGGTTAGATTCTATAAAAATGCGTGCTAAATTTATACTTATCGATTACTATAAACGAGCTTGCAGATGCTTTTAAAATTTTGACCATCGTAAAGGAGATTTAGGGGTATTATAAAAGATGAGAGAACAACATAAAATTGAAGGATATTGTATATCAGAAGTTACCAAGAAATTTTTTAATATTTCTTACCAACCAATTTTTAAAGATACAACGCACCGTAGATTCAGGTTTTTATACTAAAGTTTTTATGGAAAGCAGTATGCTTGGGTGTTATTATTCGGATGATACTATCTAGAAGGGATATTAAATTTACGAATTACGAAGTTTCAAGTAATTTTTTATAAGTAATCTAATGCACAAAAAGCAAATTACAGTAATTTCTGTATTTTTTTTTTACAAGCTTACCTAAATTACAAATTTTTGTAGAATTTTCTGAAGATACAATGTTTTCTGCTTTTTTCTGAAAATATGCCTGCAGAACTTCCTGTGGAACATCTTACAAGAGGTTTTGCAGAATTTTCTTCAGGAATTTCTGTAGATTTTTTTCACAATGGAAGAGAAATAGATAAAAACATAAACAAATATTTGAGTTTGATGACTGTGCGAGTGGCAGAATGACGAGCAGGGCCTCGCGCGCGGTATTGAGTAACCCCACTCTCTCACCCTTTCCAATAACACCACTGAGCCTCTGTAACTACAATTGAAACGAAAAGTGCTTACGAAGAGATTTCGGTAGATAAGTATTCTGCAAAAAGTTAATTTTGAAAGTTGATCAAATTAAATTTTGCTTCCTTTCAAAGGAAGCTTTGCGATCATGAAATTTATTTTTTCAAAAAACATAAGATGAATATTTTTTTTTTCTACATAAAGATAAGCGATTTTATTTTCGTATATGTATACTAGTATGCGTGAGCATGTGTGCATGCATAGATAAAATCTTCGCAAGTATAAGTTTTTTTCTCTTACTTGCTTCGGTTTATTGTAATCAAATGCCCTTGTTAATTTTTTAAATACACTTGATTATTTAGTAAAAATTTTGTATTTTTAAGAAAAGAATTATACACAATTATATCTGTTCTGTTAAATCTCTTTACAAATATCAGTGATAACCTACCAAGTGGCGCGGGAGCGCCACGCAGGCGAGTTTGAGAAGTAGACGACACTGCGGCACCCGTGACATATTTACTTCTATATTGATGTTCGCATTATTCATTTAAATAAAAATAATGCTTATCATTTTATTTCTGAATTTTTTTGATCTTATTAGCATATCTAAATACTAAGCTAAGATTTCCAAAAAAAAATATTGGTAAAAAAGCCGTTCATGGCTTTTATATAAATGATTTCTAATCTGAAAATGCTCAAAAAAAAAATACAGTCTACAAATACTTTAATATTCAAGGGTAAAAACTACCCCTTTAAAACTGCTGATGCTCCTTTCTAAGTGGTGGTAGGATCAAACTGGACTCAGGAACCGATAGAGTAGCCAAAATTACCTATAGAAACATGTTTTTATCTCGCTTTTTTTTTTACATCCGACCGGAAATATCGAGTGTCCAAAAATGTCCGCGTCGGCACTAATGGGTTAATATACATCGTGTAAGCCCATTTGGTATAAAGAAACATAATAAGAAGCAAGAATATTATTTTTCAGCAGAAATACTTACGTACGGTTCCTTTGTTTCTAATCTTAATAAGTAATCAAGTACTCTACTTTTATCATGGATAAACGTAAACTAAAGTCTAAAAACATATTGCACAAACCCTAGCGAAAACTGTAGCTAAATCGGAGAAAGAAAAAAATATCGTAAGATCTATAAGCGCAATCGAAAATTTGTCTGTTTCTCGGAAACGTAAAAATTTAGAGGATGAGAACAATGAAGATTCTGAGTCGAGTGCTACTTTTCCATTGAATACCATGAGAGTCAATAAAAAATGAAAAATTGTCATTGATGATCACAGTGATAGTGATATGGAAACTTCACCTAAGAGAACACCATCTATAAGTATACAAAGTGAAAAAAGTCAGAAATACAGGTTTCCGAAGCCCAAAGTATTACAAATGTCTGAATTAAAAAAAAAAACAAATAACTCGGATAAAAATGAAGAAAATGAGCAAAGTAGTTTTAGTGGAGGATTTATATATTAAAGGAGTTTTGGCAGCATTAGAGTCCATCTAAGTTAAGTCAAAGTTCAAACAGTTCAGTAGAAAAGTATCGTAAAATAAATTTAAGGTCACCATTATGTTCAAGATTTAAAAGGCCAATATAAAAAGCTATACCTGAGAGAAACAAGGAAAGGAGACATCAGAATCAAGAAAGAGAAAACTTATTGAATGTATCACGAGTCAATAAAATTAATTTGAAATGCAATTTACCGGAAGTAGTTTCCAAAAACGGAAATGCTTCAAGTTTAAGTAAAAATTTTGAAATAGCCACAAATGAAAATGATGAATAAATGTCATATTCTGATTCAGATACTACTGTGGAGGAAGTTGTAAAAAAAGTAAAATAGAACAGTCCAAAAAACGCTAAGGATAATAGCCTGAAAAAAAAATCTAGTAAAAGTTTAAAGACTAATTTAAAACGTCATTTATCAGAAAAGCTTTTCAAAAAAAAGACGTATCAAGTATAAGTAAAAATTTGGAAGTACCCTAGTGGAAATGACTTATGTGCTGAACTGTGTCTAACTGTGCAGAAGTGTGCCGAAATGTGCCATAAATGTGTCTAGGTATATACATTTGGAACATTTAACACATTTTGGCACATTTTGGCACATTTCGGCACATTTTCGCACAGTTAGGCACAGAAATTATTCTAAGAGTGGTAAATAAGTTTTCTGTGTTTCTGCACATTTTTACACATTTTGGCACATTTTGGCACATTTCGGCACATTTAGACACATTTATGCACATTTATGCACAATTAGGCACATTTGTGCACAGTTTGGCACAGTTGGACTCTACACATTTTGGCACATTTTGGCATGATTCTGTATGAATCTAAATGTGCCATTTTTAGCCGAAAAATATCGTAGTATACTGAAATGTTCCATACTGTGCTGAAATGTGCTATTTTGTGCTGAAATGTGCCGAATTGTGCAAAAATGTGCATAACTGTGCTGAAATGTGCATAACTGTGCTGCAACGTGTGTATAGCTGTGCTAAATTGTGTGTAAATGTGCGTAAATGTACAAAAATTTCAACAAAAACTTTCTTGCTTCGAAATTGTTTTGTGGCTAACTGTGATAAATTGTGTCAAAATGTGTCAAAATGTACGAAAATGTGCACAAATGTGCGAAAATGTGCGAAAATGTGCCAAATGTTCCAATTATATATACCTGGACACACTTTTGGCACATTTTCGCACATTTAGGCACATTTTAGCACATTTTCGCACATTTCGACACAATTCATCACAAAAATTATTTCCACTAGGGTACCCATAAGTGAGAATGATGAAGAAAATGTCACTTTCTGATTCAGATACTTCTGTCGATAAAGTTGTAAAAAAAGTTAGGTATAAACGTCCAAAAAATGCTGAGATTCGTGGCCTACTGAAAAAATCTAGTAAAAGCTTAAAATCTAAAACTAGTCCTGTGAAAACTCATACAACTCCTGTTAAGAATAATAGAAGTAGAGTTTTAGATTCACCTGAGCTCAGTCCGTTAAAGAGTTTTGACGGTCCAGAAAAAGATAATGTAAATACAAGGAGAAAAAAACTTCCATTAATCAGAATAATAATAAATTTATTTTGCTTTCTTGATGCAGCAGGAATCACTTTGTACTCTGGTGAGACCTTACATTTTGCAAGTATTTTATTCATTTAAAATAATTAGACTTGAAATTAATATTTTTTACTATAAATGCTTAAAAGATTTGAGGTGCTAATGCAACAGAAACTGCACAGAAAATGAAGACACTATTGAATGAAGAAAATTTTGAGATTGATGAAATCATAAAGTCTTGGAATAATTATATTGAAAATGAAGAATATCTCAAAAAATCTTTCTTGGAAATAAAATAGAAAATCTGCAAGGGCAATATCACTTACAAGAATATTACTAAATGTTCTTCAAATCCAAACCCAAATTTACAACAGCTTTTTTCAGAAACTCACAGATGCTGTCATTGCAACGTTAGATATTCGTTAATCAATCACAGTAATAAATGAGAAATATTTCATTTCTTTATTGTATGTTCTCAATGACTCTTCTGATGATGCACCTTGGCCATTTTTAATGCTACAACAATTTAAGTTTCTAGAAATTTTAGTTGATCCAGATCATTTAATTATTAAAATTGAAGAATTATTAAGTACTTCTCCTGAATAGTTTCAACGTGAATTAATAGTTTTCATTCCGGATATGATAACAGATATCCAGCATCGTTCAGTAGTAAAGATGCTAATAAACATTCTGTTAAAAATGCTAATATAAATTAAAGATACTCGAACCGGTTATTATATTTTTTTAAATAATTTAGCATAAAGATTTATTTTTTATACTGCTGGATGTATCAAACGTGCTAAGGTCAACATGCTGCAGTGCATGAGTATATATTTTGGACACCTATTATTGTATTTACAATATTTATTTTAATTTATATGAAATATCTTATCTTATCTTATCTTATCTTATCTTATCTTATCTTATCTTGTCTTATCTTATATTAAAGCGATAGTGGTCGTCGTTCGTCGTATGATATATATAGTATATCATATCTATACCTATTGAGTACCCTTCTGGTGTGTAACTATAATAATGGTGTATTTATTTTTTATGGTGCTTTTATTTTTCATGTAATTTATATATTTTGCGGCGTTTCATTTTTTATGGTGATTTTATTTTTTATGCTGTTTCATTTTTTAAGGTATTCTTATTTGTTATGGTGTTTCATTTTTTACGGTATATTTATTTTTTATGGTGCTTTCATTTTTTATGGTGTTTCATTTTTTATGGTGTTTCATTTCTTAAGGTATTTTTATTTTTAATGATGTTTACATTTTTTATGGTGCTTTTATTTTTATGGTGTTTAAATTTTTTATGGTTATTTATTTTTTATGGTGTTTCATTATTTAGGGTATATTTATTTTTTATGGTGCTTCTATTTTTTATGGTGTTTCATTTCTATAGGTATTTTTATTTTTTATTTTTTGCTTACGCTCCCTCGAAAGAATGTACTTATTTTAATTATTTTTTCTTAATGTACTATATTAAAGCCACATAGATTTACTATTTTTACCTATATTTAGAAATAGCGAAGTATAATAAAAATAGTAAATTTTTTTATAAGAAAAAATAATTAAAATAAATTCATTTTTCTGTGGGAGCGTTAGCGTGAATTTGTACACATGTATATTTGTAGTAGTGAAATTTGTTCTCTGCGTTATACAGGGTTAAGACTCATTCTTTTTTTGAATTTAGTGTAACATTTCGAATGCCCGCATTATTTTGATTCAACACGGTATAGTAATTCGGATTTAAAAATCTTACATAAGCGAAAATGCCCAAAAGCAAACTTTCTTAAGGGGAAGTCGGAGTCACTAAAAATTTAAATTTCCCGCCCTTACTACATCGAAATACCCACAAGGTTTTTCAACCTTTTCTCTTTAACAAATTAACCAATTGACTTGAAATTTTAGCAGGTGATAGAATGATCATAATTGAAGCGCGCTCAGCCCTGAAATTACCAATAAATTGCGTAAATATAATATTTTTAATTTGAAATATAATTGCAAAGTCAGAATCATGCCATCTCTTGCATTGAATTGAAATCAGTAAAAATTTGGTATTTTCTTCTCTAGCTTCTATATTATTTTAGTTTTCGGAAATTTCTGGGCTGAGCGCGTTCTATTTATGATCATTCTATCATCTTTAAAAGTTTCAAGTGAATTGGTTAATTTGTTAAAGAGGAAAGTTTGAAAAACCTAATGTCGGTAAAACAGGCGACTCCGGCATCCCCTTAAGCTTCTGCCATTAGTGGCTCTGCTACTAAAGTAGGTGTGCTAATAAACAATTTATTAATCCAATTGTGGAGTAATTGCTGTTTAAGCAGTAATAGTTTAAATAAATTGTTTCTCGTGTAGCTATTTATACTATTTTTCACTTTTATTCTGTTGAATAGTT